>PVJA010009171.1:0-61614 GCA_004027025.1 Myocastor coypus | reverse complement strand
ACCTCTCAAGTAAGGGTGGAGACATCACTCAGGATCAGCTGTTACATCAATGTCTCAAGTAAGAGTGGAGACATCAGTCAGGATGAGCTGTTATACCTTTTTAAATCCTAATTTTCTAAAATTCCTAAGTAACAGACTACAACCCACCCTAAGCTTTGTTTATTGTTCTTCATTTCTCAGTTTCTTTTCTCTACGCTGCGGGTGCCCGATTCTTGAATTATAGACAGAGCCCAGGGAAGGCTGCCTTCTGTTGCTTGGGAGTCTCAGAAAGCTCAAGGTTGTGGATGACCCATGGGTGCCCTGTTCTTTGTTTAATTGCTACATGATACCAATAGTTGCCTCCTCCCCTGCTTGAAGTATTGTCAGTTAGCATTTGCATGAGCTACGTGTCTGGAATATGCTGTATCTATTGAAGTAGTGATGTATACTCCTTAGCCACTTTTTTGTGCAAGAAAAAGAAGAGCCTTCTGGGGCTCTGAGCTTACTTTGAGAGAGACAGATCTCAGTGGGTCCTCTGAGGCTGCATTCATTGGGTCTTCTCATCATTTCTTTCATCATCGGACAAAAATTATACAAGTGGCGCCCAAAGCGGGGCATCGAAGATGACCAGGGGTGAGTTAAGAGGGGCCTGACTGAATGGGAAAAGTACGCCCAGAGTAGGGAGACCACCAGGAAAAGCTCAGAGTAATGGGAATCTCTGCTTCTGTAGAAAAGGAGTATGTCTGTCTTATTTGAATGTTACTCAAAACATCGGGTGTAAAAGTGAAAGCTAGAGTTTCAAGGAATTATTTTGCCTTATAAAAAGGCATTGTTGGTTGTCCGCCGAGCGTCGTCGGGGTCTCCTGCTTCAACAGTGCTTGAACGGAGCCCGGCCCTCGCTCGCCCTCGCCGCCGCCCGCACCGCTGCAGCAGCCCAGCCAAGCCTCGCCAGCCGCCGCCATGACGACCTCCTCGCCCTCGCAGGTGCGCCAGAACTACCATCAGGACGCCGAGGCCGCCATCAACCGCCAGATCAACCTGGAGCTCTACGCCTCCTATGTCTACCTGTGCATGTCTTACTACTTTGATCGCGACGATGTGGCTTTGAAGAACTTCGCCAAATGCTTTCTTCACCAATCTCATGAGGAGAGAGAATGCGCAGAGAAGCTGATGAAGCTGCAGAACCAGCGCGGGGGCCGGATCTTCCTTCAGGATATCAAGAAACCAGACCGTGATGACTGGGAGAACGGGCTGAATGCAATGGAGTGCGCGCTGCATTTGGAGAAGAGCGTGAACCAGTCCCTCCTGGAGCTGCACAAGCTGGCCACTGATAAGAACGACCCCCATCTGTGTGACTTCATCGAGACGCACTACCTGGACGAGCAGGTACAGTCCATCAAAGAGCTGGGTGACCATGTGACCAACCTGCGCAAGATGGGAGCCCCTGAGTCCGGCATAGCGGAGTACCTCTTTGACAAGCATACCCTAGGGGACGGTGACAATGAGAGCTAATGTCACCAAGACAGCATATGCATGTTGGGGCTACCTTAACCTTTTCTATAAACTGTACCAGAACATCTACTTAAGTTCTTTAATTCCTTCAAATAAAGAAATTTGGTACCAAAAAAAAAAGAAAAAAAGAGTGACACAACAGAATCAAACACAATAAACAGCACTAACTCTAAGAACTAAAATGGAAAATTAATTTTGTATTACCTTTTAGGAAGACTGTGATTTCTCCAAAGTAGCTCAGAAATACTTTTACTGGGGGCCCGGCAGGATGGCTCAGTGGTCTAAAGCGCCTGCTTAGGAAAGCTTGGGCAGCTGCACCACATGCTGCGCCACCCCTGCCCTGAGGGCAGGCTGAGCTGGCCATAAAATAAATAAACAAACAAAAGTTCTGAAATAAGAAAAGAAAAAAAAGAAATACTTTCATTTGCTGAACATACATCAACCCTGTACTCATTAGCATTGGAAATTAAATATTTCAAATATGCTTGCCATAGAACTGCTTCCAAGCATGGAATCTTTCCTTTAGACATACATTTTATGGACTTTGCATGTGTACTTCCAATCTCTCTGAATCCCCAAATCCACTTTTTCTGAGTCTTCTGACAAAATAGTCAGTTGGGATTTGGGAAGAGGCAGATTCCATCACAGCTGGGAGACATTCTCAGAGAAGGAAATGTAAACATGGAAAGAAGTGGAAGGGAAGGAAATCGAGAAAGCCAATGCAACAGCAGCCGCAGTGAGCAGATAGCCCCCAGGGGGAAGAAGGTGCTTACAGAAACATGGCTGGATTATGGGTTGAGTTAATTTGGGGAAAAATAATAAGCAAAGCAACCATTTTTGGGAGTAAATGAAGAGTATCTATGCAGAGGTAGAAAAAGCAAGCAAGGTAGCACTATTATAGATGTAAATAATCTGGATCTTTGAATTTCATGGGGAAATTCAAAGGAATCAATAAGTAGTAAAAACAGTGATATTTCAATCCAAACAGTGCAATATCAGCATTGGTAAGGTAATTGGAAAAAAATAATGTACAATGTATAAGAAACTGGTGTATAATACACAATGGCTGGGCTGAGCAGATAGCTCAGTGGATTAAAGTGCTTGCTTAGGCAAACATAAGGACTGGGGTTCAATCCCCAGCCCCTCCCTCAGAGCGCACTGAGACAGCTTTGAGACTGAGCGTTGTGGTGTGCACCTGCAATCTCAGTGCTTGGGGAGCTGAAATCAGGAGAATCACAGCAAGTTGGATCTGTGTAGTGAGATCCTGTAGACCCTGTGTGTGTGTGTGTGTGTGTGTGTGTGTGTGTGTGTGTGTGTCTGTCTGTCTGTCTGTCTGTCTGTATCAATGGCAAGGCTGTGTGATCACGAGGAGTTCTGGCTTCTCCTATAGAGGGAAAAAATAATGCTGCTTCCAGTATAAACAGCAAAAGTCTTTGTCTCTGTGTTTCTAAACATTTCTTTAAATGTTATATAATAAATGATTCCCTCTTTCTGTATTGCTGTGGGCCTCAAAATTAAAATAATTCTATTGATACTATTTAAGTTCCAAATATTAATAGGTTCTAGTATTTGTATACGTCTTTTATTTAACAAAACAAAAGAGAGAGGAAAAAATCACCACCTGAATACCTTATATAACCAGACATCATATTCTATTTTGTTGTCCCTTGCTCACAAAAGAAGAATATGTTCTCAGATTGTTATGTACCAGACACAATCATGTTGTATCATAACAGAAGTAAATTCAACCTTATTTTACTCTTCTTAGAAGGAAAGCAGAAAAGAGGGGGAAAGTATAAATGAAAGAGATAGAGAAGAACAAATAATAATAACAAAGTTACTCCTAACAGCCATGCCCAGTGTCATATAGTACTCCTGAGTATTAGGCCATGATCAATGATAGAAGTAAAAGGGGAGAAATTCAGATTCTAAGGATTGAAGCAACTTTACTTTTTCAAGTTTACATAGCTACTAGAGACCTGGATGAACTTACTTGACTTTGAAAACAGAAATCAATGCTCATGAAGGCTGGATCACACAATCAAAGGAGCAATCAGATTTTGTTTGGTGGACCTGCCACATTTTAATTCAGAGTCCGTAGACAAGTCAGTAATCCCAACTCTTTGCTGTGCCTTTGTCGACACAAAGTAATAAATGCCTATCTTACAAGATCTACAGAAAGTATAAGTAAACGATCTTGGAAGCAGATGTTCACAGTGAGTACCTGAGGTACACAAACCTGAAACAGACTAGAAGATGCTGAAGTGGATATTTCTTTGTAAGAACACGGATTTTGACGTCTCCAGTAAAACTAACTGTCTTAGTTCACTTGATGTGATAATACACACTACGAACCTCTGAAAAATTTATACACACTAGGAATACATTTAGTTCCAGGGCTGAATCTGATGAAGGCCTCCTTGCTCTATCATAACAGGAGAGAAGGCACCACATGACAGAAGGAAGGAAACTATGCTATTCCTTAGTAAGGACACTGCTCCTATTATAAGAAACTCAGTCTTACAATAATGGCATTAATCTAGTTGTGAAGACCCCTAAAGATCCTGCTTCTCAATATCATTTCATTTGGATTAAACTTCTACTATGTGATCTTTGAGGATAAACACTCAGATCACAACACTAGCCAGTAGGAAGAAATATCAGAGTGATGTACTCCAAGTAAAATACAACTTTTGAAATGTCATATTTCTCCTACTATAATTATTAATGAAAATGTAAACATTGGGTTGTATTATTAGGAAGAAGGTAGACCACTCAAGTTCATGAGTAACAATAAAGAAATAAAACTTAATATGAGTGATACACTCACATATCTCAGAAGTAACTATGAACAGATAAAGGACAAGAACAGGATAAGAAGAAATAAGAGCACTGTGGAAGAAAAAAATAATAATATTTTAATTCATTTAAAGTAAATATATAATAAAACCACTATACTAATACTATTTTAATGGCTTCAGGCGTTGTCGAATTACTTCTCTGTCATTGTTGGGATGAAACACCTGACACCAAAATAAAGGAAGGAAAGGTTTATTTTGCTCACAGTTTGTGGAGGTTTCAGTCCACACTCGACTGACCCTAAGACACACCATTACCTAGCAGAGGGCAGCAGTTCACAGTGACAGAAAAATAGCAAAGAGCAGCGAGGAACAGTGGTGGTGGAAGCTAGCAAGGCCTCTTTCCTCCCTCATATTGTATTCAGGCTATCTGTCCCAGGGTGAGTGTGACACTCACTCACACCTATGATCCCAGCACTGGGTCATGAATCAATCATGAACTCTAGAAGCCACCTCATGACTGCATGAGGGCTTGAGGGGACAACTAGACACAAACTACAACAGGTGACTTAGTAGGTGCACAGTTGCAGGCACTGCATTATCAAACAACATTCTTATACAGAATTGATCCATGTGTTCTCTATTGAAATCTTCCCTTATTTTAGCTCATTAATATAACCTCATGTACTCAAATCACCCATACTCAAATTTCTTTTTGAAATAATTTTTGTAGGATATGATTTCATGGAGTAGAAAGATCTGTATCTCTGTCCTTCTGTAACAAGGAAAGAATAACATTTTATGCCTTAATATTTTATGTAGGAAAATAAATGGAGAATCTTCCAATTAGAACTGATAATTTTGCAATTATATTAGGGATCGATAATATTTTTAATATCTTCATAACCATTGCTGTAGCAGCTGTGCAAAAGATAACAATGTAATGACTGGCAAAGGGATCTCTACGCTTAGGTTTCCACACTGAGCTGTAAAGACCAGATACCTTTAATGATCCTTGACCGTGACAAGTTTTGAGATAGACTCCATTAGGCATTATAGTTTCACAACTTCCACAAATTTTCCAACTTAGTTTTTCGGTATTTTGAAAGATAAATTTTGTTATAAGAAGGCAAATGCATAATTCAGAATATGATCCAGATTTCTGTGAGTTTATAAATTTTGTCCCTTGAAATTCTTCAAAATGCACAAAAATAATTTAATTTCTTTGTTGTAGCAATTGAAGAGTCTTAAAATTATTCATAGGTCGCAGCAGAAATGACCACACATTTGAAAAACTCTTTGCAAAGACAATTTACAGAGATATGCCTACAAAAGCCTAGGTGGAGTATGTGCTTTTAAAATAAAAATTGCAAATTTTACATCCTTGGTTGATTTTTTTCATGATATTAAGAAATACTGACATTCAATTTAAAGCCACTGTAATCCAACAATTTGTTAATTCTTTAGACCTATTTAACACATTATTTTTTAATAGACAATGTACTTTGTAGCCTAAGCAAAACACATTTGAAAATATATATTATCTTCTTTGAAAATTAGCATAGGATATGCTAAAAAGTTCATGTGAAGGGATCTGTGACAAATACATATGTATATTTGTACTCTACCTAGTAGTCTAGACTACTAATTATAATGTTTCAGTTTGTGTTTTTAAAGTAAAAATTAAGAGCTAACAATCAGCCACAATTATATATCTGCACAGAAATTTGAAATACATTGACATTTCTACTAATAGATCATAAAATTGATGGACAGAATATGCAAATGGCATGGCTCAGTCTATCATGCCACAGGAAATATGCCAGTGAAGGTCATGTGACTGAAAGTCTTTAATCACTTAACTGTGCTACGACAGAGGGTGAAAGTCTTATTACAGCAATTCAGCTCTGTCCATGGGGGCCCGAAGAACACAGAGGAGTTAAATTTCTAGCACTATACCAGTTCATATATGATCTCCAGGGTGTATATGCCATTTTCATATTTGTAAACTTTATTTCACATTATCATAACTTCAGAAATTTTGTTTTTTCTAGGTAAAGGAAAAGTCTTTTTGATAGTAGTTTGTCGTTATTATCTTAAACATATTTTTCTGGGTGTCTCAAAAGTGATTTTAGGAGCTGGGAGTGGTGGCAGACACCTGTAATCCTAGCACTTGGGAGGCTGAGGCAGGAGGATCAATGTGAGTTCAAGACTAGCCTGGGCTACAAAAGTGAACTCAAGGCCAGCCTGAACTGCATAGTGAGACCCTGTCTCAAAAAGATAAACAAACAAACAAACAAATGTATTTTAGGGACTTTTTATGTTTTAAAGATGTGTTTTCTATAAGGTCTTGCTAGACAGCTCGGACCAACAGTCATCTTCCTGTCTCTGCCTTCTGAGAGATAGGATTTATAGGCATACACCACCACACCAGGTGTGAGTGACCGCCAGGGCATGGACCCAGCACAACATGCTGTTCCAGGGATCAAACATGGATCCTTATGCTTACCAGGTAGGTACTTAGACGGCTGAGCTATATCTCCAGTCCCATTTCAGGGCATCCTAAGTAAATGATTTTTTGCTTCACAGAATTTTATTTATTTTCTTGTCATAAAATAAATCAGTTTTATCCCCACAATATTGAAAGTAAATTTAGTAACAGACTTATTGAGAGCATCGGATAAATATCTTTCATTATGTGTCCTTCAGAGTTTTGAAATTTTATTGTAATCTGTTGTCTTCATAAAATAATTTATTAGAACATATTTTCAGGGCATGATTACATTAACTCTACAAAGTTGACATATAGAAATAAAACATTTTATTTCTTGTTACTTTTTCATCTGTTCCCCTCCCTCCTTCTCTGGACTCTGCAAAGTTATAATGGACCCTCAGAATTTAACATTAAATAATATCTTTTCCAGAATGCTCTACTCCTTTCACCAATTAAATACAGATTGCTTGATATTATTTTGTTTTGATCAGTGGACACTCAAATCATTCATTGACAACATATGAAAGAAGAAGTACCTTTAACTCAACACAATTGAAATGAATATACATCAGTGGTTATTATTTTGACATTATGAGCAAAACTAAATTTCCTGGGAATCAATGACCTACATAGAAAATCAAAATTATTCTTAATTCCAATGATTATGGACAACATAATGCAATAATGACATTGTGTATAGCAATCACATTTTACTGAAATATGCATTTATCAAAACCACACATAAAAGGCAAAAATTATGTACCACAAACATGTACTGCTACTACTACTAATAAAAAACACCTAGGGTAATAAACAAAATTTCTGAGTCTGTAAGGAAGGTAAAAGATAAATATTATGCCAAGGAGATATTATCACCATTTGCTTACTCAAGCTTCTTTTTAGTTCATAACATTTAATAATCATAATTTAGAAACAAAATGAGGCACCCTGCCTGGAGTATAGCCTTCTACCACAACACTACATTGCTGGCAATGCAATGTCACGTGAATGTCGAAGAATGCCTTATGTAGGCTGAATATAAGTCTGTGGATTGCCAAATGATTCATAGATTCCTAGTTAATTAATGTTTTTTAAAAGACTAACATTTGAAATGGTCAGAAATCCTTCAATTAAACACATTCTGAGGTAGAAATGGTAAAGACAACTACACAACATCATCAATACTAAAAGAGCTTTTAAAGATTTTTTTTTTTACACCACTAGAACTTCAGAGACTTTAGGCAACCTTTTTTCCAGAAAAAGGAAAAGCTTTTCCTATATGAGCTCTTATTTTCGCGTCTTACTTTTTGAAGCTAATTTTGTCTGCAGCACAGATAATCTAAATGCTTACTTTCTTAAAACAATACTTGTCACAATTATCATTTTGTAAATGGAACAACAGCTAAATATTTTAAAACTTAACATTACCATTTTACAATTAACAACTGAAATGCCAGTATGCTGCCAACGGTTTGTCTCCTTCTAATACCACCATTTTGTGTGCATGTATACTGTGCAGAAACTTTTTGATATTAGAATTAAAATGTTAAATGTTCCCTCAAAATACTCATATACAAATCAAATAGAAAGCTCATTTGTATTCTTTGAAACAGGACACATGTATTTCTCAGGGACTGGCCTATATTTTTCAGCTTCTGTCCATTGAGATCCCCAATCATTCAACACTGGGAGGCAGAGAATGGCTCCAAGATGAGTAATGAGATCAAATACGTTTCCCGTCTAGATCTTAGCCTTTCTGTCTGGTCTGTGTCACAAGTTACTAGAAGTCATCATTACCAGTTGATGGGTGTTTAATTGTCAATGAAAAATGTGTCCTGGCATTGGTCCAATTCCTAACAGCACAGTGTTCAATGTTACAGAAAGCACTACAGTGTGTTAGCTTCCTTATTTGCAGAATGAATTGCTCTGTGGATTTAGACGAGACAAAAACCTCATTCAACTTTAGGGAACTCGATTCAGCAGAAAGACAAACAATGCTCTCTGAAAATTATAGAACCTTAAAATTTTACCATGAAAATACAAATTAAAGGACAAGGAATCTATTTAAATAGCCAACCAATGTTTGATTGGGTACAGTATGTTTAACATGTCTATTGGAAACTGGATCATAGAAAATTGCTTGAGTTTCAGAGAAAATGTAGAGTGACAGAGAATTAAATACACAGTTTTTATTATAGGAGATACACACCATAGGAAATGTGTGACTGAGGTACCATGTGGTCACAAAGAGCAGAGTTCTCTTTCTCTAAAGGTACAAGGAAGGTCACCTGTGAAGTTCTTTCTCTTGAATCTTGAGGAGACTGAAAACTAAGAATTGGCCTCAGAGCATCCATAAACCTGCTAAAAAAAGTGAAATACCTGAGACTCCTGCAAGTAGTTATCTACAGGTAGTAAAGGGAATCAGTGTGACCAAATATATCCATCACATTTCAATCAGGAGATAAGAAACACTGCAGTGATTTGATGAGTAAAAATTTAATTAAAGTAACAACTAATATTGAAGAATGCTTAGCTACTCAATAGATAGGACATTCTAAAGAACGTAGGAATAGTAAATTCAAGGAGCGATTACTACTGTTTGGACTGAGGACAAGATTTAAGGAAAAACAAACTTGGAACAGAAATTGATTGAGGCATCGCCATCCGTTTTTGGAAAATAGAAGTTAATTGTGGAATTCACACTCTGACTACCTCCTGACTTCGTGGAATGCTAGGCAAAACTGACAGAGAAGAGATATCATTGGGTCATGCTTCTAAGGCCTTCCCATAGAAACCCAGAAAAAAAAGCACTCAGAACCAAAAAACAAACTTTCCCATTACTAGGCAAAATAAGAAATTAAGTGATCAAGGAGAAATGTTTCCAGGATGCAACTCTAGTATGACAAATAACAAATAAGTCAAAGGAGAGAGGAAGTGAGGAGAGAGACAGAGACAGAGACGGAGAAATGTAGGGAGGGAGGAAGGGAGGGAGGGAGGGAGGAAGGGAGGGAGGGAGGGAGGGACAAAGGGAAAGGAGGAGGGAGAGAGAGAGAGGATTTCAATTGTAGTTACTACAAACATGTATCTTTGGCTTTTCTGCTACAGACATTTTTTTGTCTCTTGTTTTCTTTTATTACCTTTTTTTAAAAAATATTTACTTGAGAGAGACTCTAGCAATAATTGATGTGACATTAGAAGCAGTATATATTTAGAAGACTACAATGATAGCTATTCCAAGCATGGTTTTAGTATTACACATTGCTATACTCGGTGTAGTTGCTTAATTCACAGGTATCAGCATACAGAGGTAGTCAAGGTGCAAATTCCACAATGAACTATTTTCCAAAGCCTGATGGAGATTCTTAGGACCCTTGCCTTAACCAGGAGATGTAATGTTCCTGTTTTTATGTTCAGATCTTTAATCCATTTTGACTTTGTTTGAATGCATGATGATAGACCTGGGTCAAGTTGTACTTTTCAGCATATAGAGAGCCAGTTTTGCCAGCACCATTTGTAAAAGAGGCTATCTTTCTTCCAGGGAGCATGTTTGTCCCTTTAGCTGAAGATAAGGTAGCTAAATATTAAGCCACAGTTTTAGAAAGAGGTAGACAACAGAGAATTCTTGGTAGTTGTTAAACAGAATGAGAATCACATGCTGTACCTATATTTTAACAAGTCCCATTCAACTACTGATGGATAGTACAGTAATGAAAAGTAACACTGTTGGATATTAGTTTGCATAGATTATTAGCATTATTCTTAAAGCATGCAAATCATTGCATAGTTAAGCAGCAGGTTTAAAATATTATTCTTTAAGATAACAACAGTAGCTTCAACAATATTGTCATGCAATATCAAGCAATGCAGTTATGAAAGACTGGCTGTTTGGCTCCATTGGTAACAGCAAGGCCTTAGCTAGTAATGTTCAGTATTCTGTGCAAAGTGGTTGTTCAATTAATGTTATTGATTGACCGTCTTACAGGGATTTCTAACTGACAGTCATACTACTGAAAAGTAAAATAAAAATGCTTCTTTTCATCTTGCAAGATGGGATGACTATGGTTTAGCCATGGGCAATGTAAAGTACAAAATAAATTTCAAGATATTTTATAAGCTTCTAGTTTGTTTCAAGGGAGTAACACACATGTTCATTTGAATGAGTATAGGAAAGTTCCTGCACAGATTTTTAGAGTCTCTATAGAACATTAGGTATTTTCACTGTATTCTATTATGTCAAATGCTTTGTAAAATATTTGCTATATAAGAAGAAAAATGTAAAATATCTAATTTAAGTTATGATCAAGTATGAACTAGTGATTATGGATTAGTGACAAAGAATTAGTGATTCCTGAATATAATGTCTAAAGAAGTGCCTGCCATACAGCAACTGAAGAGCATCATTTATAGCCCTTGTCCAGGAAAGAAAAATGATGACTAATACAGGAAATTTAGGAATTTCAAATTGCTGTGGAAATGAGATTAGCTTTCAATCAGCCCAGTACTCCTTGTGAACTAAATGACTATTAGTCATTTTAAATACTTTTATATAGTTTAATATTTTGGGTCTATGTTTATATGAATGTTTTCATAGATGAGGAGTTTGTATGGAAATTTGTATCAGACACTATACTAACCTATTAATCGGTGCAACGTAATTCACACATCCGATATCTCCTTTGAAAAAGTTGGAGTATACAGATGAAGAAGTGCTCAAAATGGGTAAGATTCCCTTTTGAGGAGTTTGGAGCTAAGAACACTAAATTTTCTTGCTTCAGCATAGGTCTTTCCAGGAGAGCACAGGCAGGTGTGGCACAAGCATAGAAGAAATTCGGATCTCTACTTACTTTGTAAAGTTCAGACCCCAAGCGTACTATAATTTGAATTATTGGATAAGTTCTGATGAATATAGCTTTCCTTGAATTTATTTTTCAGCTAACCAATAAATATATACAAAATGCTTATATAAACATATATGCATGTACGTGTATATGCATAGCTTCTATGTATTAAGCTGCGAATAAATATACATTGAATGCACATTTTTCATTTGTAAAGTCATGAGCTCACAGTAGGAATCATGTTTTTCTTTCTAGCTCTGGGACACATCACTCAGAAATGAGCCATTCTAATAATTGTTTGTTTTTCTCAATGTATGAAATGAGCCTAGTGCAGGAAACATTCTTCATATTTCTAAGTGAATAAATACAAATTTTCTTAAGTTTAATTCTTACTGTGCTTGTTGTACTATACAGGTCATGCTTTAACTTGCCCTTAACCACACAGCAAAGTTTAACCACAAGGAATAAAGTGGAAAGCTAGATTAGAATGCTGAGCTGTAAAAGTCTTAAATCAATAGCTTCCAACATTGCCAGAAGAAATTTGCTTGTAACAATAATGATTTGAAAAATGATAACATCTACACCCTGTGCTCTGTATAACTAATGGGAGGACAACAATATGCATTGTATCAAATACTGAAATGTACTACTAACGTGTTTTGAAACTGTCACATTGTTATACATTGTTATTTCTTATTAAAAGTAATAAAAATGTGGGGGACTAAAATATGCTTACTATGCTGTAGTACTGTAATTTATGTCAGTCCAAGTAAAAAGCAGAAATTAGTATATAGTACCTTAATTATAATAATCTTGATAAAAAATTTACATGAGACTTCATTTGGGATTAAGTAATGAGTTGTGTCTTAATTAGCTTTAACTGAAGTTAGCGGATGGGACAAATAAAATGAAAACTTTCATTTATTTCTATTCTTTGCTTTATGCATCTTCTCATTTTTAGCATATTTGAAATAAAACATTCATTTATATTGTTGAAGAACAGAACATTATTAACAGAAATTTTAAAACTCTTATACATTTGTCAATGCCAAAATTCATCCTTCTTCCATCTTTTTCTATGAGTATATTGAAAAAACTAAAAATATTGAACTGAATACATTCAATTCTGTATCTGCATCTGTGTTTTATTGGAATTTTCTGGCAACATTTCACAAGTTTCACTTTTTATTTGGTAACACATGTTAGCTTCACATGAAGTAATATTGAACCTTAAGCCCATCAGGCATAATGGACGCCCAATTATGTAACATAGTAGTTTCTAGATGACAATGCAAGTGAAAAATTCATTTGATGAATGAACAAATTTCACTCTATGTTTCAATGAACTGAGATGCTATTCTTTGCATATTTGCAAATCAAATTCATTTTCTATGAATCAGTTTATTATGGCAGGAACAATTCTATGCATTTCAAAGTGTTTTGATGTTTGGCCTTTCTTATGAGTGAAGGACTTATTCCTGTTACTGTTGAACTTCTCACCTTGCTTTGGTATTATATTTCTACATTACCATCTTACCTATACAAAATAATATAAATTACCACTCATATTAATCAAAGTCATTTAAATCTATGGAAAATTGAAATAGCATAGTTCAACTATTTACTTAGTGAGATTCAGGATGAAAAATCCTTGCACCAGAAAATAGTAGGGCTCGTAAACAGAATAAAATATTTAAGAGAATTCTGATGAACATCATTTATTGGGCTGCGGAGATAGCTCGGTAGCATAGGCCTGGCAAGCCCCAGGTCCTCAACTGCATTCCTGGTACTACATGCCGTGCTGGGCCTGGAACCAGGCTTGGTGGTGCAGTTATTCAATCCCTGAACTAGAGACACTGAGACAGAAATCCAACCTGGATAGTGAGACCCTATTATCAAAAATAAAAAACTAATTTATTAAGCATTTATAAATTGAAATAGGTCTATAAATTCAACTATTTTTAATATTTCATGGTTCAGACTGTAGTCACAGTGTTTTATGACAATGACATATTTGGAGAAATTTATCATTAACCTACTTTTTATTGATTGACTGATTAATTGATTTGGTACAGTGTCTCACTATACAGTTCAGATTTGCAGTAATCTTACTGTCTCAGCCACACCAGCACTGGGATTGCAGGCGTGCGTCAACGTGCTTGGTTTCAGTGGCTGGCACAGCTCCCCAGGGTTACAGGGCCAACTGAGCCTGCAGTGATGGGGATCTAACTTGGGTCCTTGTGCTTGCCAGGCAGGCGAGTATGCCTCAGAGCTATCTCCTTATCACTAGCCAACTTTTGTCACCATTTTAACATCAGTCATTTGATGTGGCCTCTTGATATAATAAAGAAGGTAGATAGTGTTGATAGAAAACTTACATTATAGAAAGGATTATGGTCTGAAATAACAATAAAAGTGAGAATAGCAAAAACATCAATCAATGAAATTGTGTTTTAACATGTACTTTATGCAATTGTATGTGTCATGTTTTATACAACTAGTCACACAGGAAGTTTGGTCACATTAACATCATCATATCACACTGATAACATGGTACACTAACAAGACGCTCATGATGTTGTTAGACAGGAGGACGTTGCCAGCGCCATTATAATCTTAGAATTCACCATGGTATATGGGCCTCCCAGTGATCAGAACGATAGAAGGCACATAACCGTATAAGAAACTGTAAGTTTACACTTATTTTTCAATTGTGAATTTATGAAGCTGTATCATTCAGTATATTACATTGAGCTGCAGATTTAAGTGCTCATACATCTAAATGTTGGCTCCATTTTGTAATATTGCCTTGGGAATTCAAACAAATTTTATTTTAGCTTTGTTTTAAAGCTTTTCCTTCACACGAATTTTTTGGGTATTTTTGTTTGTCTGTTTTCATGAAACTTTGTTTTAATGGGTCTCAGAAATCTGTGACAGATCTTGGGTCAAGTTGTTTCCATTAAAAAGTATCAAGTTTGAAAACTAACAACTTAAAAACTGCCACACACACACACACACACACACACACACACACACACACACACACAGAATGATCCACAAAACATTTTCCTTTGCTTCTGAAGATTTTACTATGCATTGTCATCATAGTGTCATCTTTCACTATTAAATTTAAGTGGCCAATTGGGAGAAACTGTTCTGAGACTGGTCGGCCAGTGATTAATACTGGAGTGGCAGGTATTTGGGATAATATTCATTTAGCTTTCTGAGCTTTTGGGGCAGATTTAGTGACCTTGCCAGCTCCAGCAGCCTTCTTGTCCAAGCTTTGATAAAACCACAGCAACTGTCTGTCACATACCACAGTGAAGTGGCCCAGAGGTGGGTCATCAGAGAAGCTCTCCACACACGCGGTTTTGCCTGGAACCATGTCAGCAATGGCAGCATCACCAGATTTCAAAAATTTGGGCCCATCTTCCAGCTTCTTACCAGACCAATGATCAATCTTTCTTTCATCTCAGCAAACTTGCAAGCAATGTGAGCTGTGTGACAATCCAGCCACAGGGGCACAGCCAGCACTGATCTGGCCTGGATGGTTGAGAATAATCACCTGAGCAGTGAAAACAGCTGCTTCCATTGGTTGGTCATTTTTGCTGCCACCAGCAACATTACCTTGATGGACATCTTTAACAGACATATCTTTGACGTTGAAGCCTACACTGTCCCCAGGAAGAGCTTCACTCAAAGCTTCATGGTGCATTTCAACAGACTTGACTTCAGTTGTGATGTTCACTGGAGCAGAGGTGACCACTGTGCTGGGATTGAGAACACCAGTCTCCACTCAGCCCACAGGGACAGCGCCAATACCACTAATTCTGTAGACATCCTGGAGGGGTAGCCAGAACGACTCATTACCTGGGCAAGTGGGTGGAAGCACACAATCTAAAACTTTGAGCAGTGTGTTTTCACTGGCATTGCCATCTTTATGGGTGACCTTCCATCATTTGAACCAAGGCATATGAACAATTGGCTCCAGCATGTTTTCAGAATTCCAAACAGAAATTGGCAAAGAAGCTACAGAGTCAGGATTGTAGCCAATTTTCTTAATGTAGCTGCTGACTTCCTTAACAATTTCCTTGTATCTCTTCTGTCTGTAGGGTGGCTCCATAGAATCCATTTTTCTAACACTGATAATTAGTTGTTTCATACCAAGTGTGTAAGCCAAAAGGGCATGCTCATGGGTCTGCTCGTAAGGAGATACCAGTTTCGAATTCACCAACACCAGCAGCAACAATTAGGACAGAATAGTCAGCCTGAAATGTGCCTGTAATCATGTTTTTGGTAAAGTCTCTGTGTCCAGGGACATCAGTTATGGTCACATAATACTTGCTAATCTCAAATTTCCTCAGGAAAATATCAATGGAAATATCATGAAGGACGTGTCATGCGGGGCTTGCAGCTTATCCAAGACGCAGGCATACTTGAAGGAACCCATCCTCATCAGCCTCCTTCTCAAATTTTTCAGTTGTTTTTTTGTTGATGCCACCATATTTGTAGATCAGATGGCAGGTGGTGGTGGACTTGCTGGAGTCCACATGTCTGATGACAATGATATCAATGTGAGTCTTTTCCTTTCCCATGTTGGCTTTGATTTAGTGATGGTTTTCACTACACCTGTGCTCTGTGACAAACCCTTTACAAAAAAAGCCACATGAAGTGTTGATATTTGGCTTTTAGATCATTACAACAAGATGTAAAGAGTTTAACGAAAGAAGTTTTATGAGAAAGTTTTATGTAAATTATCTTATTAAAAATGCAAAAGGAGGCTGAGTATGGTCACATATGCCTGTAATCTCAGCACTTGGGAGGCTGAAGCAGGAGGATCAGTGTGAGTTTGAAACCAGCTGGAGCTACTAAAGTAAGCTCAAGGCCAGCCTGAACTGCATAGTGAGATTGTCTCAAAAAAAAAAAAAAAAAAAATGAAAAGCTTTTCTAGAATTGCTTTGTGTAATTTTGAATGCAAATGTTTATAAAATAATATCATAAAGATAAAGATTAGAATAATTACATAATGTAGTCTCTAATATGTGGTATGCTATAATGCATATGCAAATTAATATATTTGCCCTTAAATATGAGATGCTAAATAAAGCCACTTAACTAATTTTTTTTTTATTTCATTACGGGGAATCAAACTGTGAACCTTGTACTTGCCAGGCAAATGCTGTACTGTTAAACTACATCCTTGGAACCTACTTTAATTTTCTTAATACTGCTTTTGTGCAGAAACTTTGTATACCTCAATTTCTTTTTAATTTTACCTTTCTAATATTCTTTTAGTATTTGATTTATATATTTATTCTAACTTTTAGGTTTTAAATACAGAAGATTTTCCACCCACATTATGGACACTGGTGTCAGATGTGAAAAATCTGTCAAGGTTACATAGAATGCAATTGTCTACACTAGCTACTCATAATTTTTGGCTAGATCTCAATTCAATTTATTCTTTATGTGTATCAGCACTGTATTTATGATAAATTCTAACTTTTTATTTTATGCATTTACAAACTTCAAAACAATAATAATACCAGGAGGATAAAATTAAGATGGAACTAGAAAAACCAAAGGCTCTTCTTTAGGAGAAAGAACCTCATGGCAAGACAAGTGTGTTCTGCCTCTTACCTCATGATGGTCATGATGAACAACTCCAACTATTTCTTTGTACTGTAGTTTTCTTATTTGTAAAGTGGAAATGAATTTTGATATTTCTGAAGCTTTTTCTATTCTCTCTTAGGAGCACAAATGGTCTTTCTGTACTTTGTGATATCTGTTTTATCTTCCATAATATCTGGCCATAGCATACGCTCAGTAAGCATGTTTTGACTGGCTCTCAGATCATTAATATTTAAAATATGCAATAGAAAAATCCTGCAAAGATGTTGTGTGAATATTGAAAAATCTCATAAAAGAAGTAGCCAAAAATAAAAATCGTAGGCCATCGAATAGCTCAGCACACTAAGAGACTGCTTTGGCAAGTGCAGCAACCAGGGTTAGATAACCAGTCCTGCATGTGGTGCTGCCCCTGACCCTGGAGTGTGCTTATCTAGCTCCCGAGTCCAGGCATGGTGGTACACACCTGTAATCCCAGCATTGGGAAGGCTAAAAACAGGAGCATCATTGTGAGTCCAAACTACATAGTGAGACCCTGTTCCAAACTCATAAAATGAAAAATAAATAAATAAATGTCATCCTTCTAATATTCTGTATTAATAATTCTAATTTGCAATTTTTAGAATAAAATTTCAGTGTTGTTTTAGAATTCCAAATTTTGTTATCAAAACACTTTGATATTTGTATATTTTAATTTTCGTTAAGGAAATTACATATTAAAATTTTAAAACTAATATTCATACAATTAATCAGAAACAGAACAAAGATATATATATATGTATATATATATATATATATATATATATATATATATATATGCATAATTTCTCTGGCCCCTCTCCTTTCTCTCAAATCTCTCACTTGTCCTTTTTCTGAATCAATAGTAAGCTAAGTTTTACACTGATTTTCAAATGCAGGGCATATTTCATGAATTTCTTTAGGCTACTTGATATCACTGATACACAATCATTGTATTTGCCCAAAATGAACTTATGCATTCAATATTTGCATTAACACCTAATGTGATAATCAGAACAGAGATATATATGCAGCTCTGTGGAATTATTAAGCTGCTCAAACATTTAAAGCAGTCAGAGGAAGAAAGACTGAAAACATGAGCCACTTGAACCACTTCAGTAATGCTCACTTGTTCTGCACTGCACCAGGAAGAGCCAGCATCACTCTCATCCTGATGTAGTTGGTTTCTGGTAATTTCCCACCCACACGACTGTTTTCAGGACACCATCATTTCTTCGCTGAAATAGTTAGAAAAAACTGTGAAGCGTTTTAATATTTTTAAATTATTTTCTGTGGAACACATGCAAATCCTGATCACTTCCAAATTTAAGAGCTAATAAAACCTTAAGTACTCTAATATTTTTTTAAATTATGCATGGTGATTTAAATTGTTTCATAAATGATTGCAATCTAAACTGGATATACTGTACAAAGTGCTGTGATGTAGTGACTCAAGATATAGAGAATAAAGTTTGTCCATACTAAAATCTATTGAAAAGGAACTTTTGAAAAATGAGACATTTTCTCACCCCATTTCTTTCTTTTTTTTTTTTTTTTCGTCTCAAACCTGCTTTATTGCAACCGTTTTCATAAATTGCTAGGAACCATATGAAGTAGAACTACTCTATGCTTTCCTGATCTTATTAGATCTCACTCTAATCTCCCAGGCTTGTTGTCATCAGCTAACTATAATATAGATGCTACCATGAATCTGGATTCCTTTTTTGCTAAAGACAGACAATTCCGTAAATTCATTTTTCAAAATTCTAAACTTTTACTAAAAGGAAGGTGAAATTATTATTATTATTATTATTATTATTATTATTATTATTATTATTTCTTTTTTTTGAGGCAGGGTCTCGCTATGCAGCTCAGGCTGGCCTTGAGCTCACTTTTTGTAGCCCATGCTGGTCTCAAACTCACACCGATCCACCTGCCTCAGCCTCCCATGTGCTGTCACCCCATTTCTTGAAAATATTGTTTACAAAGTACTTTTTTTTCATTTTAAGACATTCACAGCAAAGGATATATCCAAATAAATAAACTTAACACAATAGTATATGTCAATATAGTGGAAAAAACAGTATAATGGTATGAAAAGTAATATATTTTATTATTATAACTTGATGTAAATGTAATGTGCCCCAAGAAGCAAGTGGGAAATACATAATTATGTATACCTATATATACACTTCTAAATATTTGAAAATTTTAGATTACCTGGGATAATATTCAGGACGACACCTTTAAACCAAATAACTAGGGCTGGGAAGATAGCTCAGTAGAATAAGCACTTGCCTGGCAAACTGAAGGGCCTGAGTTCAATCCCTGGTTCTGAAAACAAAAACATAAAACTTTTAACTGCAGAAAATATACTAGCTGAAATATTTGATTATCGTTTATTAGATGTCTACTTCGAAATATGATTTTGTTTCCATAATGTTTAAAAATCCAGCTTATTTCCCTGCACAAAATACTTGTAATATAATTGATGATCTGGAATTTTAATTGTTAGTGATTTTATTACTAACTTTCCAAAGTCTATCTAAAAAGTATATATAAAAGCATTATGCAGTTGCTGGTGGGGAGGTAATATTACATGACATGATTAAAATGTGAAGTGTCATAGATCATTCTAGAGTGTCCATATATAGACCTTGGTGCTTACAAGAAGGTTCTAGAAACATTTTATGGTGAGGAGATCCCAGAGCAAGCCAAACTCTTGTTCATTAGATAGACATCACAGAACTCTGTATATAACCTAATGGCATTTAATAACTGAAGCAGTGTGCAGTAAGGACTCAACTAGTGGGGTGAGGAGATAACCCACAGAATGGGAAATACATAACGCCACTCATGGATTCCTGCTGCTATTGCTCATGGAATTAAGTTCTTTGTAGAAAATTCTTTTCAGCAACCACATTTTCAAATGTTTTACCTGGTTAATCTTATAATCACTTTAATGTTTCTGCTATAATGTTTGGATTTTTGACCCACTTTCATTTTAATTTAGTGTATGGTGAGATATAAAGGTCCAGTTTTAATCTTCTGTACAGGGAAATAAATAAACCACTTGTTGAATAGGCTACCTTTTCTACAATTTATGCTTTTGATTTCATTGACTTTCAAGTGTATTATATGATAAAAGTATCTGGAAATTAATGAGCTCAAAATGGTGATAATATTTTGTATGATTCAGGTAAATCTAAGGTATATTAAAATAAACATCAATTGGTAGAAAAGAGACCAAAAATCCAATATTTTGCTTCCTTCTAAACTCACAAAGGCGGAGCTGGGAGATAGGTCTGTGGCACAGGTGCCTGCACTGGCAAGTGCAAGGTTGTGAGTTTGAACCCCAGTTCTAAAAAAAAAAAAAAAAAAGAATTCTTTGACCGGCAGGATGGCTCAGTGGTCCAAAGCGCCTGCTTAGGAAAGCTTAGGCGGCTGCTGGGACCGCAGTTCGATCCCCAGCACCACATGCTGCGCCAGCTCTGCCCTCAGGGCAGGCTGAGCCAGCCATAAAAACAAACAAACAAACAAACAAACAAAAGTTCTGAAACAAGAAATAAAATAAAATAATTCTAAAAAAATAAAATAAATAAATAAACTCACAAAGACGCATTCACATTCACAAAATAAAGGACCTTGGATTCATGAAAATCCCTGAGAAAATCTTCCAAAACCAATGTGTTAGCTGCTCTAACAGAAAACTGAGGAAAACTGAGGCTTACATGATCACTCTCTAGTGTGGAAATAACCAAGCCAAATCACAAAGACTGACAAAAAGAAAGCAATGGAAATAAATTCAAACAGTGCATGCAGGAGCCAAAGGCTCAGAGGAAGGGGGAACTTGCTGCCTCTTGGCCCTCATGAGTCCAACCAAAGGCAGAGCACACCACTGTAAGCCTTGTGTTATGGTTTATGTCTAGTTGTCCACCCAAAGCCTCATGCAATCGTGGACTTCTAGAGTTTGAGATTTGATCCATGATCCACTGGGATTTTATATTTTAGTACTGATGAGATTATGGGTCTGAGTACTGCTAGGAATTATAGGTGTGGTCTAAGGCAGAGAGCCAGATGTAATTTAAAGAGAGACAGACTCATGCTGTTGCTCTGTTGCCCTGATTGGTTGGCTGCCTCTGTCACCATTCTGTTGCTGTTCCACCACCATGAACTGTATGCTGTCTGCTCTGTTCCACTCAGCCTTGGGCCAGCCAAATATGGACTGAAACCTCCAGTAACTGTGAGCTGAATAAACCTTTCCTTCCCTCATTTTGAGTGTCAGATGTTTGTCCCAGCAATGAATAAAAAGTAACTAAGACACCCTGATTGCAACTCTGCACAGAGAAACATCCCATGCAGGCAGCAGATGCAGTTACAGGTAAGCACTCAAAGATGAGAATGGCAATTCTCTTTCTGCATCCTAGATTTTGGGCAGAATGAGATTGGGAAACCATCCTAGAAGCTTATGCACCCCTTTATCTGATTGGTCTAGATTTGGAGAGAAGTGTTGTTTGAGTATCTCTTGTTGACTACACCCAGAAATCCTCCACATGGGTTGAAAATATCTGGTGAAGATTGACACTGTACCACAGGGAGGGACTGGTTACCATCCCTATTGATGAGGTTAAGATTTCAACGAAGGTGACAGTGAAACAATGGAATGAAGTCTGAGTGTGGAAGACAGAATGTGCCCCTAGTCTTGGGAGCTGAAACACTGAGCTGGGTAATCCCACCTTGTAGACGCTGACGCTTAGTTAATACGAATGGACAATGCAGCATTGACTTACTCCAGTTGATTTCCAACCACCCTGGCTTCTGGCAAACTTCATGTTGGCATAACTTGGTGCCAAAAGGAGAAGTGGTACCAAGGAGGAAGGTAAGCGGAGCAGCAATGAGAGCATTACTATAATAGCAGAAATAAGCAGCTGCAGTGAAAGGATAGGTGAAGGAGTCTGAGATAGATCACCAAAAGATTGGTCGTAATACCGCTGCGCCCACATCACCAAAATCCATTTAAAGGTCCTCAGTGATAAGATCAGTAAAACATCGATCAGCCACACTCATAGAAGCTGGGTTTGAAATTTAACAGCTTGCTATCTGCATAGTTAATAATAAAAATTTTAGTGGACTACATGTCCTCTTCATTCTTAGGGACAGAACAATGCAAGTCAACTGTGGGGAACTAATTCAAGCATGTATTGACCTCACCAAATCCCAATTACAACCATAGAGAAATAGAACTGCACCACTTTCAAGCATTGCAAGATTTTGGGAAAATTTTATTTTATTTTGGGAAAATGAACATTGTATTCTAATTTCAGTATAAGTTGAACTGGATGGATTCTTTACGTCTGTCTCTGCCTATGTCTGTCTGTCTGTCTGTCTGTCTGTCGGACTGTCTGTCGGTCTGTCTGTCTGTCTCTCCCTCCATCTCCCCCTCAATCTCTTAGTCCCTCAATCCCCTCTCTCTCCCACTCTCAATCTCTCTCTGTCTCTCCTCCTCCTCCACCTCTCAGTCTCTCAGTCCCCTCTCTCTTCTTCTCTGTCTCTCTCTTTCTTTACCTCTCTCTCTCCCCCTCTCTCTCTTTCTTCTGTCACATCTAACTACCTATCTCTTATCTATTTATCACCTATCTTCTATCTTTCTATTTTCTTTCCATCTCTCATCTATCTATTGTCTATCTGGCATTGTTTTCTAAAATAACTAACACGTTTTATGTATGTCAGTAAGACTATAGATACACAGTAGTTAAGTCTTTTACCTTAATAATATCTTACCAAGTCATCTTAAGAGTCCATTCATGCTAAAGGCTATTCCACAAATTCAGCTAAATTACTTATTTGGTTCAGTTGTAATTTGGATTCATCCTACTTGAACCCTCTGCCATGTTGTACACACAGTCCATTCCCTCTTCCTTTCCCTTACTTGTCTCACACCCCGTGATTTTTTAAATTTCCTGCTACACACATAATATCAGCAGATTTTATTCTTTATTCACTTACGGTGCTTTCCCCTTTTCCCAGTTAGAATGTTAATATGTACATGTATATGCAAATGTGAATAAAAATTAACTATTGCTTTAGGTTTTACAATATATTACATTGCTCTGTCCAATAACCTCTCTGAATTTATGAAATTTTTAAACACTGTGCTTCCATCAAAATACTAATGACATCTACATTCTTAAAGCTTCTCTCACTCTGCAGGCATATTTTATTTCCTCTTCTCATTTCTTCCTAACCTCTGCAAAGAATCTCTCAAACATCTTTTCATTTATTCCTTCATTTTGAATGTAAAATTGGTATCACCAAAACCAATTTACATTTTTTCTCTCATTTACTGTGTCTTTTCCTTTTTTTCCACATTTCTTAATTCTTCCACATTTTCTTCTTGCTTTTTGTATCCTAGTCTACTCTTTGTGAGCACCACTCCATTTTCTTCCTTGCAGGCAAGGTCTGCAAGGTCTACAGGATCTCAAAGCATAGATTGGACTTGTAGTGATCCTCCTGTTTTCAACCCCCCAAGGGCTGGGATTACAACCACGTCCTACCACACTAAGTCTCAATCACTGTCACAATGTGCCCTGTAGGCAAGGCCAGCATGGTAAACAGGGGATCGAACCCCAGACACTGTGTTCTGCCTAAGTAGCCACCTTAGTCTGCTGAACTATCAGGCCACCCCTAAGCTGTAATTTTTTAAAAAGGTTTTAAGTTATATGTTAATATAAGGTACTTTTGTGGAAGTTGACGTGATAGGTGATTGTTCTTCAAATGCAGTGCTTTGGACTGATCCTAACTCCTAGAACAAGTTGGCTAGGTACCTGTACATAAAGTCATACTAAAGACAAGTTGTGAGCTCTAAAGGGTGTAGGTGGCCTTGTCTCAATGACATTGCTCATGTCACCCCTCATGGCCTGTCTTGTAGAGTGGTTCCTCTTACTAACTGAAGTCTTCTACAGCAGATTTCCAACATTCCACTCATTTCCAACTTCATGAAATATCCTCTGCACTTTTAATTTCAGTCTCACATGAAAATAGAATGTAGACCAATGAAATAGAAATAGAAGGCACAGAAAGAAAACCTCATGTGCCTTCAGCCATGTAATCACTGACAAGGAAGCTAAAAACATATGCTATACAAAAAACAGCCTTTTAAATGGTACTGTAGAAACTAGTTATCACTATGTAGAAAAATAAAATTAGGTTCATCTCTCCCACTCTATAGTAAATGAAATTAGAAAGGCCACAGACATAAAACAAAACTTCTGAAACTGCTGGAAGAATAGCAAGAGCACTTGAAAATATAGGCATAGGCAAAGATTTCCAAAAATCAACTCCCATGGTATAGAAATAACATCAAGAAACAACAAATACGATTATATTATATTAAAGGGCAGCTTCCTTTCTAACAGAGGAATGTAGAATGAAGACTCAAATTTTAACTTTTACAAAGCTAAAAACTGATTGAAAAGATGGATAAATAAATACTTCCCAAAGGAGTAATATGAATAGTTGTAAGTGAAGAAACCATGTTCATCATATTTAGTCATAGGGAAATACAAATAAAAACAACTCTCAGAATGACTTGTTAAGCAAATGAATATCCCAACTCATGGCAAGGCAGTGAAGCAGAAGGATTCCCCTTTTACATTAGTGGGAACGTAAAGCAGTGCAATAACTATGATAATTGGTATGGAGCTTCCTCAGAAAACTAAAAAATAAAATTTCATTTGGCCTATCTATACCTCTGTTTGTTATATTTCTGAAAAACTTAGGAAACATCACACTGTGTTAATACTTGCATATTCATATTTATAGCAATGAAGTTCAAAATATCTAATTTCCAGGAAAAGCATAAATGGCAATCAATGTATGAATGCACAAAAAGAAGAAACATGGGTTATATATACAAAATAAAATATTATGTGGCTATAAAAGTTGAATTTGAGACATTGATACAAAAGGAGTGCATTTTCAGAACCTAATGTTAAGGGAAATATGTCAGACACAGAAAGTGAAATATCACATGGCTTCTCTCATATGAGAAACTCAGATAAACATAAAAGAATAAAATAAAAGCCTACTCCCAGCCTTTCCACAGGAGTTTGTTGAGTCCACACCTGCCCTGAAGACTTCTGGGGAGACCTCATAGGCTTGACCCAGTTTTCATCAGCTTCCTAATTCCAGTAGAAGATGATAGGGAAGACTCAGCAGTCCTAGCACCACCACTCACCAGCTTTCCCACCAGAATTTGCTGTGCCAGACACTCATCCTCACCTAAAGACCACTAGGAATTCCTGACTACCACAGCAATCCACTGGAGCCTTGTGGACACTACCGTGCACCAATCTACTGTGGAGAGAGCCTTGCACTTCTGTGGCCTGCGCTCATTATCATCAGATCCTTCTTGAAGTGTGGCTTGTCCCCATCTCTTTCATGACATAACAAGAACCCCACACAACAGGGGCTCTGGCAAGACTACCCTGTCCTTTCATATTCTGGAGAGCTTTGCTGACCTACACCTTGCCCATTTACCATCATTGCAAAAAAACGACAAAAATAAGGAACAAAAGACAATCTCAGACCTCTAACCCACCCAACACAAGTCCATGAGACAAGGTCATAAAGAGCTTAGAAGTTACACAACTGAACTATTACAGATGACAGCAACTGAAGTAAGTAACTAACTCCATCATGCTATGCAGGAAACCAAATCAGAAATATCTCTGGTAAAACAGGAAATGACAAAAATCATGAAACAATTGCTTGATACAACTAATGCAGATGCATATTAAAAAATAGAAAGGAACAAGAAAATGATAGAAACTTTGAATGAGAAATGCAAGAAAAAATTAGAATGCATGAAACAGATTCAAACAAGTATTGAAAATATTAAAAATTATATTGAAAGCAGGAAAAACCATTTGAATGAAACAGAAGATGAAATTTTGGACCTTGAAGATAGCATTGCTGCTAGTAAACACAAAAGCAAATATCTCTTAAAAATGATATGATGATAAACCAGGAACTAAAATACAAGAGCTGCAAGACAAAAACAAGAAAGATAAAATAAGACTAGAACGTATCAACAAACAGCTGGAAATAATGGAACACAAAAACATTTGCAGAAGTAGTAGCAGAAAATTTCCCAAGTAAAGGAAAATAGTCTAATATAGAGATAACTGAAGCATTTAGAACTCCAGCTAGCTGTCATGAAAATGTGTAACTGCTTTTATCATATTTTATAGAAATTTCTTAGAATAACAATGATTGATAGAAAATACCAATTACAAGTTAAGTCTAAGATGTTTGATACTCAGAAAGACGGTGATGTTATGCTCAAGTACATATATTATAGAGTAATAGTATCACTAAGTTTTTCTTCTGGAAAGTTAAGAACATAAGTTTACAGACCAAACATTAGACAAAAAAAAAAAAGGGCTACAAGGATAGCCAATGTTTTGGTCCTAGCCCTTCAAGGTCAGTGAGGACTCAGGGCATAAGAGAACTTGTTGTACAACATCCTATAACTCAGTGGTGTCTCAAATTTTCGGTTCAATTAGATTATGGGTAACACAGGAAAGGAACTGAAGAAATATAGTGTGCCAAAGGAGAGTCACCTAGAAAGAAAACATTTTCTCAGGCTTTCACGGAGAGCAAACCGGTGAAGCAATGGCTGTGACTCATCCAGGTGGCTGACACCAACAACAGTTCTACAAACACTGTACATGGTTCCAAAGTAAATCCTGAGGTGATTTGACTGACCTTGAGTGATACAAAAGTTCCATGTTTTGTTATACAGGTCTTGCTTGAACTTGCCCTCAACCACCCAGCAGAAAAGTTTTACCGCAAGGCATAAAATGAAAAGCTAGATTAGAATACTGAACTGTAAAAGGCTTAAATCAATAGCTTCTAACATTGCCAGTTTTACCAATAACCCACTGAGATTATCGAACATTGGGTTATGTATGCAACTACTTCCTCTTAGTTCAATAAGAAAAAAGGTTTTCATATCAATAATGATTAGAAAAAGTATAACGTCTAAACCCTGTGCTCTGTGTAACTAATAGGAGGACAATATGCATTGCATCAAATGATAGAAATGGACTACTATTGTGCTCTGAAATGATCACATTGTTATTTATTAAAAGCAATAAAAATAAAAATAAATGTTCACTCACACACATAACATTCAAGATCTCAGAAACAGAGCTAAGAACAGAATATTAAAAGCTGTTAGAGAGAAGAAATAAATCACCTATAATGGAAAGCCCATCAAAATCATTAAAGAATTTTCAGCACAAACCAACAAATCAAGAAGAGCATGAAGTGAGATATTTGGAGTCCTGAAACAAAACTTCTTTCAACCCATGAATCCTCAAATACTATTTATCAAATTTAATGAAGGGATTAGATACTTCCATGACAAAAAACAAATGAAGTAATTGATGACAACCAAACCAACCATCCAAAAAAGAACAGATTTAAAAAAAAAAAAAAGACAAAATGACCACAACTTCAACAGTAACAGAAGAGAATTACCCAATAGAGCAAGAAATTAAGCAAAGAGGAAAGAAGGGATCCTATAGTAGGAAAACAACGTGACAAGGATAAACCAAAATGTCAGTTATCACTATCAACCTCAATGGACTGAGTTCATCAATCAAAAGAAGCAGACTGGCAGAGTGCATAAAGAAACAAAATTCAACAATATGTTGCATACAATAAACACATTTAACTCCAAAAGTAATTAACAGATTGAATGTCAAATAATGGAAAACAATACTTCATGCAACAGTAACCCGGAAAAAAAGCAAGGGTAGCCATTCTGGTTACTGACAATGGCAACTTCAAACCAAATGTAATTAAAAGAGACAAAGAAGATCACTACATACTTGGTAGGGGAAAACTGCAAAAGTAATAAATAATATATCATATATTATATAATATATATGTGTGTGTATATATATATATATATATATATATATATATATATATATCTCCAATGTAGGAACATCCAACTTATAAGACAAATTTTAATAGACATGACAAATATAATGAGCAATAAAATAACTATTCAGTAGCTAATACTCCGTTGTCACAAAAAGATAGATCAGCCATGCAAAAAAGAACAAAGATAACAGAACTAACTTGTGATAAAAATGGACATAGTACAGCTTTACAGTGTTCTACCTAACAATGTTGGAATATACATTATTCTCAGCTATGCATGAGATGTTCTCCAAAACAGACCATGTTGTAGCAGGTAGAACATGCTTAAGCAAAGGCAAAGGTACTGAAATAAACCCATGCATATAATCTAACCATAATGCAACGAAGTTAAAAATTAGTTACAAAAGAAAGAGCAAAACCCCTATAAACACATGGAAGCTAAATAATACACTCCTAAAACAACAATAGGTCATGAATGAAATGAAAAAAGAAATTAAACAACATTTTTAATACAATGAAAATGCACATATAACCTACCAGAACCTGTGAGATGTAAAGAAAGCTGTCTTAAGAGGGAAATGTACAGTGACAAATTCTAACATCAGGAAAGCAGAACGATCCCAAATAAGCAATCTTATGCTGCACCTCAAAGTCTGAGAGAAAGAAGAGCAAGTCAAGTCTGAAGCCCAAGGGAGGCAGGAAAGTATAAAGATCACAAGAGAAATACACACATTGAAGATGAAGAAAACAGTGCAAAAAATTAATGAGTTGAAAAGTTAGTTGCTTAAAAGAATAAATTAATAAGCCCCTCACCGACCTTATCATAAAAGATAGTAAAAATTTGATATTTGTGCAATGATGAATAAAAAGAGTGAAATCATTGCCAACCCTATAGAAATTCAGAAGATCATCAATACCTACTTCCAAAATCTTTGCTGTCATAGAAGAAATGGATAGATTTCTAGATGTATATGAACTACCAAAGCTCAATCAAGAACACATAATAAGAGCGGGGCGTGGTGGCGCACGCCTGTAATCCCAGCACTCGGGAGGCTGAGGCAGGAGGATGGGTGTGAGTTTGAGACCAGTCTGGGCTACAAAAGTGAGCTCAAGGCCAGACTGAACTGCATAATGAGACCCTGTCTCAAAAAGACAAAAAAAAAAAAAAAAAAAAGAACATATAACAAATCTTAATAACCCAATATCAATCAGCCAATGAAATTGAAAATATAATAAAAAGATTTCCAACAAAGAAAAGCCCAGGTTGTAATGAAATCTCATAGATTTCATTTGAAATCTACGAAAAATTTATGGAAGATATAATGCCAGTTCTCAAATTCTTCAGTGAAACTGAAAGGAAAGCATTTCTCCCAAACTCATTCAGGGGGACAAACAGTACGCTGAAACTACAAGAAGAAAAGAACCCAACCAAATAGAGAACTACAGGCGAATCTCCCTAATGAACATAAATAGAAACATGCTAAATAAAATACTAGGCAACAGAATGCAGCAAAGCGTCAAGAACATTATACATCACAACCAAGTGGGATTCATCTCAGGAATGCAAGGATTGTTTAATATATGTCAAGTCATAAGTGTAATACACCACATCAATAGATCCAAAGACAAAAATCACGTGATCATCTCAATAGATGAAGAAAAAGCTTTTGAAAAAAATGCAAAACTGGTTCATTATGAAAACACTACAGAAAATCAGAATAGATGTTCTTTATCTCAATCTGAAGAAAACCATCTATGACAAATCACAGTTAACATCATGCTTAATTGGCAAATTTTAAAGCCCTCACTTTAAAATCAGGAATAAGGCAAGGATGCTCACTCTCATTACTCCTGTTCAAAATAGATCTGGGAATATTAGACAGAGAAATTAGACAAGAGAATGAAATAAGAGGAATAGTGATTGTAAAGAAATAAGTGAAATTATCGTTATTTGCAAAAGACATAATACTGTACGTAGAAGACCCCAAAATCTCCATAAAGAGACTTATAGATTTAGTCAACAAATTCAGTAGCACATCAAGATACAAAGTTAACACTCAAAAATCAATAGCATTTCCAGACAAAAGCAATGTATGCATTAAGAAGGAAATTATGGAAACCATATCTTTCACAATAACTCTCAATAAAATAGATTACTTTAGGAATCAATCTCACAAAGAAAATGAAAGATTTATCCAGCAAAATTTATAGCACTTTGAAAAAAAGTAATAAAGGGGATTTCAGAAAATGGAAAGATATCTATTGCTCCTAGATAGGAAGAGCCAACATTGTGAAAATAACCATACTCCCTAATTTCTTGTCCTGATTCAAGGAACTCTCAAAATAACATTAGTATATTTGATAGATCTAGTAAAAATTGTCCTAAAATTAATCTGGAACCAGAAGAGTCCTATAATAGAAAAAGCAATCCAAGGCAACAGAGGAAAAGCAAGAGGAATTATAATCCCTGACTTGAAATTGTACTATAAAGTTACTATGATAAAATCAGCATGATACTTGAACAAAAACAGATAAGAAAGTCAATGGAACAGATTAGAAAATGTAGACACAACTATACTCACACTCATCCACCTTGTTTTTGACAAAGGAACCAAACATGTTCATTGGAAGAAAGATCGCCTCTTTAATAAGTGGTGATGGAAATACTGGATTTCCCTAAGTCAAAACCTTAAAATAGATCCTTGCCTATTACCATGCAAAAAAATACCACCAAAATGGATCAAAGATTTAAATATTAAAACTGAAATACTAAATTTTCTGGAATAGAAAATTGGTAGACACCTAAAGGACATAGAAATAGGTAGAGTTCCTGAATAAAAAATCAAACTACACAGGAAATACTTCAGGGAATCAACAATTGGGATGTCATCTTTTTGAAAAGTTTCTGCATGTCAAAAGAAAACACCCACAGAGTAAAAGGAAAACCCATGAAGTGGGAAACAATTATACCAGACTGTCTATCAAAGGATTCCTATCTAGAACATATAAAGAATGTTTAAGAAATCAGGACTCCACAATTCAAAGACCCAATACAAAAATGGCATCTGAGATGAACATAGACTTCACAAATGAGGAGATACCATGGAAAACAAATACATAAAAATGATAAATTTATGACCATTAATATCATTAGTCATTCATGACATGCAAATTAAAACAACACTTAAACACCATTTTACACCGGAAAGATTGGCTACCGGTAAGAAGTCTACCAACAATAAATGCTAGAGTGACTGTGGGGAAAAAGGAACCCTACTCCATTGTTGGTACAAGTGCATGCTGGTACAAACATTATAGAAATCAGTATGGAGATTCCTTAAAGAGAGGGGTGGAGGTCCTATTCAAGCCAACTACTCCCTTCCTAGGTATTTTTCCAAAAGCACTGAAATCATCATAGTGCAGCGATATATGTGCATCCATATTTACAGCAGCACAATTTTTCATAACTAAATCTTGAAAACAACCCAACTGCCCATCAACTGAGGAATGAACAATAAAAATATAGCATTTGTCATAGTAGAGTATTATTAAGCTATACAAAAATATGAATTAGAATAAAAACATGGAAATGATGAGTGGATGCAGCTAGAAACTATATTGGTAAGTGAAATAAATCAGATCCACATGTGCACATGTCATATTCTCTCACTAGTGCGAGAACCAGAAAGAGTAACGAAAATGCAAAAGATACAACAGATAGTATAAAAGTGAAAGAAACGGTTCAATGGGAAGGAGAAACTGGGATGAGGGAAAGGACAAATGAAAGAAGAGAAAATATATTTAGGTATAATTGCATGGTTCATTTCTGCTGATCTTTTGAAAGCAGCAGTTAATGTTTAAAATTATTACTTTTACTGTTATTCCTTTACCTCTTGTGAATTTCTTCTAATTATTTTGTTATTTCTTTTTGTTCTGTTTTTTCATTAAACCAATCTTACACATTTATATCTCATAATCTGAACAGCTAATTTGAAGATAACATCATGTAATACAGCAAATACTGTTGAATGCCTGTTACTTTGTTTAGTGAAATCTTGTATTATTTCTAGTGCTTTTTTTTATTCTATCACTATTCTGTGTTCATTTAAAATGCAAAAAAAAAAAATTCAAATAGAAAAATGAACTAAAGGCAGATTTTAGGTGAATTGGTCTGTGGAAAATGGGGAGAGCAGTCAGAGCAAATTGAGAAAGAAGATCTTGCTGTTATATCATTTGCCACAAATCATACATCTGTCACAGAACTAAACATAACAACTTTATGTAATATAGCATAATTCAAATTCTACGAGAAGCATGCTAATGAGAAATAATAATGACAACACTCAGTCTAATAATACAAAAGCAACCGCTATCATTGAGCTACCACCTGAAACAAATTAAGACTGTCAAATTTTCATCATTAATTAAATCAACACTTCTCAAGTTAAAACTAAAGTTTTTCTTTTGCTTGAATTATCTATATAGTTTTCTTTTCTTCAAAGAAAAGAAAAATCTGTCTTTATAAATTCATAAATAAAGCATTTGCAAGTACTTTCTTAACTCTTATTGATCATGGTATTGGCATTAAAATTCTAATTATAAAAAAAAAAATACTGCCCCATGTCTCTTGTGTACCAGAAAATTATTACCTGAAATTAATCAGTTCTTCAAACAAGTAGTTTTTTTAAGCTTTAGTTTTTATTCAATTTAATGAGAAGAAAGATAAAAATATAAAATAGCAGTGAGTTTCAGAACAAGTTAGTAGGATGGTTACAATAACTAATACCATGCATATTGTTGCCTTCATAGTAGTTATTCAGAGCACAAGATGCAGACCTGATATTTTGTCTAAACAATATTAGTACAAACTTTTATTCTCAAGAATGAAGACAAAATAGGTGTATATCCATTCTAACTCTCTTGTATGTGTGTGTACATATATATATATATATATATATTTTTTTTTATTAAAGTTCTAATATTAGGAGAAAACGTCATACCATATCTTTTAAGTAAATTGTAACTCAGAGATACAGTATGAGTCCCAAAACAAAAAGTGCAATTAAACAATATTCAGAAAATAAATTAAATATTAATTAATTAAAATTAAATAATTCAAAACAATATTTCAAAATTTAAATCAAACCATAAGTCCAACTTGGAGACCAGAATGTTGTGTATCATATGTATGAATCTGTAATCAATTCAGAGTACTCATATAGTATTTGAATAGGTTACTATGTATGCAAAGATATCAACTAAGAAAAAGTTTTCATGATAGTAAAGAATTACTAAGAATAAAACATAACATAAATACAGGAATGGCAAAGATATGACCAGAACTTCTAACAGTTTGGGGATAGGATGCCACACAAATTTCTAGTATGTCCTGTACATGGACAGTGTCCATGATACTTACTGGTGGCAAAGTGTCACTCATGGGACAGAGGTAGTGCCATTTCCTTGATATCCACCCTGTAGACCCAGACAGAATCATGACACATAGGGTGCATGAGTTCATTTGTAGAATATGCTGATGGACGTATTCTGCTGCTGTATATAAAAAAATAGTTGAAAGATTGCTTTTGTATTCCCCTTTTTCTCCTGTATTTAATTATTTGCCCTGTTTGGTGGTTTCTTTCCATCCTCCCTCATGCAGTTGTGGTCATTTTGATCCCTCTCTAGAATATCTTTTAGTAAACTGTATAGGGTTGGCTTTGTCATCCAGAAATTTTTTAGCTGTTCTTTGTCATTAAAGTATTTCACTTCTCCACTGAACTTGAAAGAGAGTTTTGCAGAGTATAGCAGTCTGGGCTAGAATTTGTTTTCTTCCAAGACTTGAAGAACTTTGCTCCATGCTTTTCTTGACTTGATGGTTTGTAAAGGGAAATCCGATGTTATTGTAATGGGTTTTCCTTTAAATGCGATCTATTTCTTTTCTCTAGCAGCTTTTAGTATATTGTTCCTGTGATGAATTTCTGAGATCTTGATTATTATATATCTGGATGTGGTTTTAATTGGGTTGATATTATTTGGAGTTCTATATGCTTCAGTTACTGAATGTCGAATTGTTTCCCCATGTTTGGGAAGTTTTCTGCTATCACTTCTGCCCATATTATTTTTATATCATTTGTATTGACTCCTTTTTTTCTCATTGATAACTACTAATCTCACATTGTTCATCATGTTTACAGTGTCTTGTAGATGTTGAATTATTTTTTCTTGCATGCTAGTTGTTACTAAGGGATCTTTTCTTACCTCTTGACTAGCTGCAATGGTATCGTTAAGGTCTGAACGTCTATTTTCACTTTCATTGAAATGGTTTTGCCAGCTTGTGCTTGAGGTGTTAAAGTTCCTGTATAGCACTTTGAATCTACTTCGTGTATTCTATTTCTTTCCTATATTGCTCACTCAAGGATTCTATCATTTTTCTGTTCTCCTCTGTTTTTTATCTTTAGAAACACTTACTGCTTGTGTTATTATAGGTATTATTTCTTTTTTTACTTCAGAAATTATTTCTGACCTGATTTCCTCTATGCCTTTCTGCAGTATTTTTCTTTATTTTGGATGCTATTATTTCAGAGATTTCAGGTTTGTGATTTCCAATTTCTTCTATGGTATTGTCTCCTCCATTTGTCTGGGTGATCTTTGGACCTGAGAGTGCATTTTCCTCCTCTTTGTCATTTTGTATAGTCTAGCTTTTTGACCTTTGGTGTAGAGCTTTGGTAGAGTACTTACTTTAGCACCAGGTCTGGATACACCAAGTTGAAAGTCGTCCAGGTAGCTGTGGCTTGAGTCTGGCTTCTGAGCTACTTCTTCCTGCTGCAGCCCTTAGAGGCAAACCTGATGTGCTACTCTGGCAAGATGTTCTACTCCTGTACCTGCTGGTGTGTCTTGTCTCTAGTCTCTCTGGGAGTTCTATGGCAGTTTTACACTCCTGGGCCTGGCTGCTAGGTTGACTGTGTTTCCAGCAAGCCCAGAATGGTCTCACTCATGTTGCTGGGTCAAATCTCCAACACATAGTTTCTAATTATCATATAGTTAAGTATTTGTTTATTAAAATTAGAGTATCGCATGAAAGTAAATGCATGATATATCTCACATTGTAACTCCAAAACATAAAACATCATTTACTATTCATTTCAAGAGTAAATAATAATTCATTTAATATTATTATCATATTAATATTAAATAAAATAATAACTTTCTGAATTCTTGGTATAAGTCCAGTAGTTCCTCTAAATATTCTATTTCCTTCACAACATCATAAGCCAACACTTATCATGCGCATGCATTATTGCAAGTGCTTTGCAATCATTAGGTGCCTAACTGTTATACTCCTGTAAAACAAAAACTGTTATTTCACCACTATAGAAATAAAAGAGGGATGAAAATATGTAATATAACTAAATTTAAATAATGGTAAAAAAATTTTTTAAAAAGAAATAAAAGAGGTATGAGAGATGTTAAAATTAATACTGGTATGTCAATTTCATTGAATTAATAAACGCTTGGCACATCAATAAAGGACACTCCTGGATGTGTCCGGATAGGTGATGAGGATTCATATGTAGTGCCTCCCCATCTGTTCTCTGGCACTCTTCCCGTACCCTACTTGCCAGCTACTATGGACTAAGTGGCACTGTTCTTGCACACCATTTTACTTTGATGTCTCTGCCTAAGAGCCAGCCAAAGCTAGATTACAATCAGTACCAGATTAAACTTTCTCTCCTTTATCCTGTATATGTCAGGTATTATGTCTCAGAGATAGGAAAGCTGACCAATGTAAGAAGCATCAGAACTGTATATGATCCTGCAGTACAGAAATATTATGTAACATTGCAATGTAGTAGAAACAATTCTAAGATGGATCCCAAGATTTCTGTTATGTATAGTAAGACTTAAGAATATAATGAACTTTTTACTCTGTAATCAGGTTGTTATCACAGTAAAGGATTTCACAGATTTAATTCAGTTTCTAACCCAGTTCACTCTTTTTTTTTAACATTAATCTATCTATCTATCTATCTATCTATCTATCTATCTATCTATCAAGTTTCATCTGCCCTCCCTCTATATGCAGAAATACAATATATACAGGATGTATATAGATATCTCTAACAGCATTTATGTTGATCTTTATCTATTCTATGGCCTATATGTAGTCCAAAAGAGTTTGACTGTAACTGAATTCTTTTTAAAAGTTGGACAGATTTGATAGTGTTGCCTTGACATGCTGCTTTTCACACTGCACCTTGTCTCATAACCAATTTTGATTTTTATGGGCATGATAAAATTGGTGACACCACATATAACAGGTATATATTTTGACAGAAATATATTGTAGGTTTAACAAATTCTGTTTTTCAGTCATCAGTATTTGACTTTCGCTATTGGCCATCAATCTTGCCACCATGCATGGAACCTCAGAAGTCCCTGCCCTGCTCTGTGGCCTTTTATGTCCACCTAATAACTAACTAAACTCTGCCTCTCATTTCTCTGCCATTATTGTCTTCAAATATTTCAGTGAATCAGAATAATTAAGGTTGATACATTTATTTCTACATTTCACAGATTGCCACATCTTCAAAAGCTGGCCACTAACCTGTTTTCTTTTGGAAAGGGTTGGAAAAAGTGCATTTCTTTGCCTCCTGTCTAATTTACACATTTCATAATAATTCTTACTACCCTGAACAGATATTTAACGTTCAATGCCTAATCCTAAATACCCAAGGTGAGTTCACTTCCATGTGAGAAACTCTGTTCCACTACTTAACTCCATTTGTTCTTATAAGAGTTTGAAATTTCCCCACCCCCGACCCTTTTGACCTCTGACTGAGCAACACCATAAAGATAAGGGTGACATTTTTCTTTAAGATCTCTGGAGAGAAAAGTACTTCGCCGGTTACTTTATGACACCCTCCAGCATCTTACAGATCTCATTCAGAGGAAGCTGCCAAGTATGAGGCAAGGCTGAATTGAGACTTCCTTGGCAGTCAGCGTGTTTTGTTTTTGTCTTTGTTTTTATTTTTTAAACAGGAAGGGAAAAATATTGGAAATGGGATTCATCTACATTTAAAACTCTTGTTCCCATCCCAATATAGCCTTATTAAGGTTAAAACTCAAGGAGCCCCACAGACCAAGAACATCTTGTCTACATTTAATTCAATTCACTTTTAAACAATGGAATTCATTTTTTCTATAACTAAATTATGTGGTTTATTATTAAATAATCTGTTAATAGAATGAAAATACACTAATAATATTAGGTATAAAGGTGTATATTTTTTACTTTAGGTATGTGTAATCTGAATAAAGGTTGTCCTTTTAAAAGATAGTATAGTGATTTAGTGGAATGGTCATATTGATTCTCTGCTACCACATAGCATAAAGTCATGATAACATATTAAGTACTATATGATGACTAAATAAACATGATAAACATATTTTTTCACTAAATTGCAGAAAACTAAACTATGTGCCAGTAGCACCGCCCCAATTGTATTATTACTCTGAAGTCTTCTCAGTTAATTGAATAGCACTCTTTTTTTTTATTTAATATTTTTTGTTGTTTAAATTTAACAATGGTTATATTACATATTTTCATTATCAGATCAGTTTAGATTAATACATACAGGTATATAAGATTGACCAAACAATTAAACATTAACCCTTCTAAATCAACATTACTTTTTTTTTTCTTTTCCCCTACCCTTTCTTTGAAAGTTGACATATTGCATATTGTCCTCACAATCGTTCTACAGAGTGCAGTCTGTGGGCATGACCCACTTCCCTATTGATGTTGCTTAGAAAAAAAAATTCTTGAATAGCACTCTTTAAGTATTTCCTGTTATTAAGGGAAAGCTAACTAATTGACTCTGACCAACGTCATAGCTAATGTTATTTACTTTGCACACTCTAGATAACAGTTTAAATTGATTTTCTGCCATCTTCACAAAAGTTGAGAAAATAACCATTACTGCAAATGATAAAACTCAGGCTTGGGGAAAATAAGTAGTTTGACCAAAACTTAATGATTTAAAATTTAAAAGGCCAAGGTGTAAATTCCTAAGCCTATGTGCTCAACTAGCACATTGCTCTCAAACGGATATATTATTTTGCAAGCAGCATTTTACAGTGTTTTTATATAAGATCCATAAAAAATATTGCATAATTATTTATACGTTATAATACTTCATAGATATTTATAATGAAACCATGAATTATATTTTTGCAAAAATACATAAAATTAAAGCTCTTAAAACTTAATATTATGGATGATTATAGAGTAGTTATTACCAATTTAAACAGAAAAGATTCTCAGTGGTATAAAATATATTTAATCTAAAAATAGTCATCAGAGAGAAATATTGAACATGTTTTGAAAAGAGGCAGTTATTCTTACTATTTATTTCCTGGATTTATTATATAATTGAAGCACTATCCAAATAACCCTGTTTTTATATGACAAATCAAACCAGTATAATGAAATTAGTCATCTCTGAGTGCATCTGCCAAACTTCAGTTGAACTCTCAAGGAGGGGAACAAGTTATAGCAGCTAATACATGATGGTTTATGTACCATATTTTCTAAATAGTAATAAAAACAAGGGGCTGGGGAGATAGCTCCGAGGCACAAGTGCCTGCTGGGCAAGTGCAAGGTCGTGAGTTCGAACCCTGGTCCCACAAAAAAAAAAATAAATAAATAAATAAAATAAAAACAAAACTGAGAAACCTGCTACGACCAGTTTCACTTTCAGATGAAAACAATAATCTCAATATATAGAAATTTTCTCAGAATTTTAGGCTTAGAAAACAATGAGAAAAACTATTGATTAACTAAAATGAAAGATAAAAGAAATTATTTTAACAGATTTAAGTATCTGGGAGTTTTCACGGTCATTTCTACAAGCTTGATTCCAGAAAGGTTAAATTCTCATTTAAATATCACCTCCCATCCATCACTAATGCTTTCCTTCCTGGGTCATCGAGAACATAATAATTCATTGTGTCATTTGAAGGTGTGCTGACCTACTTTCACCCGTTAATTTCAAGAGAAGGATCAGATGGTCCATGGTTCTTGTAATTGATTTGATGACAGATATTTACTAGAACCCTAAGATGTGATTGAGGAAATTTCCAGGCAGCAAATGCTCAAGGTCTTTACTGAAATGAAAATTCTTCAAATCAATTAGTTGGCTGAACTAAATTATCTCTGTTGACTATTGACCTATATTATGTCAATCAAAACAGGAGAAGATAATTTTGAACTTCAAAGATGGTAAAAATATTATCATATATCATTTTAAAAATCATGAATTCAGACCTAGGTACCTTATGTTTATAGTCTATAGTACATTCTATTCAAACCTATATTTCATGTGGTGTTGATTTCTCTGTTCATTTTCAAAGAAGCTAATCAAATTATTGGTATAATGTACATTATTTCTCATGATAATCTTTCCTCTTTTCACTTCAACTGAAATAGAATCCTCTGTTTTAGAAAAAAAAATATACTTGAGATTTTTACCCCCTAAGCTTAAAACACTAACAGTAAAATCAAAGAAACCATCAAGTACTTTATCACATATATAAAAATCAGGCAAGGCACTTATTATAGTAGTTGTTAGCAATGTTAAATTATTCCTTATCTTTTCAATTTAGTAAAAAAGAATGATAAAAAGAGAAATAAAAGAATTTTCTCTGAAAATTACAATGCTAGAAATGATTTTAGGAATAAATTGGTCTAGCTACTCATTTTCAAACAGAAGATTCAGTGCTTATAGAAAATATACACATAAGGCACATGGGTAGGAAATAGAAGTAGGGTGGTGCAACGAGGGTGCAAAGCTGAGAGCAATAGGAGTCCTCAAATAAGATTCGGTTATTTTCTATAATTACCCTCTCAAGGTCCTATATTCATCCAGGAATTATCTTAGTTTGTGTTAACTGTTTTTAGAAGAAACATTTAAAATAATATAATAATTGGTGGGTTTTCTTTATATCTTGAATTTAAAATAGTTTTCATTTTTCTATGATATACAGAACATCTCAAATCCTTCTCCTACCTTCATGAGATGTGCTTTGCACTTCAAGTATAACTTTTATAATTACCCTTGGAACTCTTCAATCTGTCCAATATTCTTGCACAATAGAAATATTTAACCTTATGGCTACTACTCCCTATTTATAATATTTTATTAGCACTTGGCAAAAAAGTTATACCTAAACAAGTCTTTTTTTTAAAATCAGGTTTGATACTTCATTTGCAATAATGATAATAATATCTTCCAATATTTTCCAGCATTCTTGTCTTCAATTATTCTTCTATATAGCTTTTCATTTCATAATGTCCTTAGAAGATGGGGTGAACAGACTTATCAATCTTTACACCTAGGGAAGTGGGTGTTAAGTGAAGTTTAACTAAAACTAGTGGTATACAGGGCCTTCCAAATAGCTCAGTAGATTAAAGTGCCTGGAAGTGAGACACAGAGGCCTGGAATTCAATCCCCAGGACTGCTGTGCTGGCCATGTGCCCAGGGCATGCTAAGATGGCCATTGAGATTGGGTGTGGTGGTACATAGCTGTAATCCCAGCTCTTGGAAGGGTGTAAACAGGTGGGTCACTATGAGTCTGATCTAGTGGTGAGACCCTGAACACCTGTAGACACTTCCCTAAAATGCAAAAAATAAAAATGAAAATAAAAAATAAAAATAATGATGTAGGTCTGGCTATAATTCGACTTTAAGAAGCTTTGCCTTCTAAATTTTGTTAAAATTATTCAAATATATGCACATCAAAATGAATATATAATTATGAAAGTCATCATGTCACCACCTAATTCAGGTTCATACGCACACAAAAGCCTTCATTCTCAGGATATGAGAACATTTAATTCTTGTTAACACTTGATGTAAGCTTCAATATTTTTTTTTTTTTGTCTTTTTGAGACAGGGTCTCGCTATGCAGTTGAGGCTGGTCCTGAGCTCACTTTTGTAGCCCAGGCTGGTCTCGAACTCTCACCAATCCTCCTGCCTCAGCCTCCCGAGTGCTGGGATTACAGGCGTGAGCCACCACGCCCGGCTAGCTTCAATATTCATATTGCTACTAGCAGCAATTTTTGGCTGCTCTTCTCTGACTATAAATTCTTAGAGCAGTATATATTTGCTTTATTTCAACATGTATCTGTAAACATGAGACTCTACATCTCTCTTATTCATTTTTTACATATACCTGTATATGGACACAGGACATAAATACACGTGTGCATATTTTAAAACATATATACACATAACATTTTATACAAAAATCTGTTTAAGCATGAAGGTACACATATATTTATGTTTATCTATATATCTATGTCTATATCTATCTATCTATCTATCTATATATATATCTATCTATATATATCTATCTATATCTATATATCTATATATCTATATATCTATATATCTATGTCTATATCTATCTATCTATCTATATCTATATATATATATCTATCTATATATATATATATATATATATATATCTGTAAAGAAAGAGAGATGAAGCCCTAAGATTTCCATTGGGAAATGAAAATATATCAATGTCAATTAAGCCTAAATAACATTATTAGAGCTTACCAAATTTTGTAAAATCGAGTGTTTTGTAAGTTTTAGTTCAAAATTTCCATACAAACATGCCATATGCTATTATCTGCATTTTAGAGCTGAGAAATTTGAGGTTCAGAGAAGTAAAGCAAATGACAACTACTGAAATTAAATTTACTGTAAAGAAAGATGGTTCCGAGTAAATGCTTTTAAGTACTAGACTAGAGATTCTTGTTTGTATGTACCTATTCACCTTAATTATTTTCAGAACTAAACACACAGATCATCTTTATGCAGAGAATACTATATTAGTTTACAGGTTTTAAAAAAGACCTTGAATTATTTGTTTATGAGAAGGAATCTGCAAATATTTGTATGCTTTTTCCCCAGATACTCAAAGGTGAGAACCAGTGATTTTATCATACAAAACTGGAGGTCAAGGTAAAAAAGTGACCTGAATTATTTGCACTGTACATATAAGGACAGCTCACACTTTCAATGTCAGTATCTTTCATAAACAAAGTATTTTTGAGACTTTAACAGCAAACAGTATTCTAATAATACCTTGAACTTTATATTTTAATAGCATATTTCAAACCCTCTTCTTTCTATTTTATTGTTTCCATATCCATAACCTTAATTTATGACCTCTGTTTGACTATTGTTTTCATTTCTGAAATCCTTGAGTCTAGTATATATGTATACTCAACAATCTCCCGTGCTTCTGATAGAGGAAATTAGAAGTTATGTTGACCGTGCTTCCTTGTCCTTTTTGCCATTTCATGTTTGGCATACGAAATGCCCTCCTTTCCCATCTAACAAACTTGATAGTATCAGTTAATGACTAGTTGCGCTCCTACACAGAGTGCTTCTTGTAGTGTCTTACTGTTTCAAAAGTCTCCCTTTCTGTGTAACAGATACTGCTGTTTTCCCCAGGGGATGACCATCTCTATACTCTTCTATTGTCAGACCTCAGGTTTGGAATGCCTTTATTATGTTGGTGCATGTATGTTTTATATTCACTGCACATGCATGCATGTAAAACAAATATAAACAACAGAGTATAGGGTGTGTATTTTTCTGCAATATTTTTCTTAAGATTCATGTGCATTGTTTATCTCCCTGTAATCTACCTGTGTTAAACTATGGTAGGGTGATGTGATTTAGTAGCTGAAATCAGTAAACAAGAAATTCTCACTTGTCTGGTAAAATAAACATTTTATTATGAGAGAAAATAGAATACTGGCCTTATCAAGTGAGCGACTATTAAGAGAAAGCCCTTTCCTCTGGTGTTTGTGTCTCTATGTAGTCATCTGCAAAGTCATCACTACGTGCCATTTAGACTATTAGAATGAAAACTTTTTGGAAAGGCCTGGAGATGCACTGTGGGTGTTTGTCTGTGACACCTCTGCTTGGGGGCTATTAGGAGGCAGTCACAGCACGACTAACAGAAGACATGTTAAGAAAAGAAATTGAATTTTGTATCCAGGAAGATTAGAAACTCTGCCCTAGAAATAAAAATGATTTAAACATGCTCTACATAAAATCTGTAATTCTTTTCATAGCTGGACTTCTCAAAACTAGAATATAAGACACTTGTCTGGAGTTCCTTATCACATCATAAATTTTTTAAGAAGGAAGAAAATACAAATAATGCAAACCAAAGTGAAACTTTCTATCTATTAAAATTTCACCTTAAAGCTTGCAAATTGCTACTGGACGCCTTTACAAGATTGTCTCCTCCCTTTTTTCAACTCTACTTCCTTTACCTCTGCTGTGAACTAACTTTAAGAGGAAAAGCACTGACAGCAGGGAACTATAGACCTTGATTTGTGTGGCTCTTTTGTCTTAAACCTACCTTTAATTGGAATAAAGACTAAATCTTTGAAGAAAGAGAAAGTAGATTTTACTGAAATCTGTATTTCAGATGAGAATACTTTGAAGTCCGTTATTTCTAAATTGTTTTTAGTTAGCTTTCATTCATGACAGTTACTGCAAAGTTACACCCTTCTCCCAAAAACTAAAGGAAATTTCCAATCCTATCAAAAGTTTTGCATTAATATGTTTTTATTACTAAATTTGTTTATTATTTAATTTATCAATAAAAACTGCATGACACTCCCATGAGTTGTAAGCGAAGAGAAAGAAGTTGTTTTTGGATAAAACATTAGTGAGTTGCTGTTTAACAATAAATTTGTTTTTTTTATCTTTCAGTACTTTTTTTAAAAAAATGTTTTCAAAACAGGGTCTACAAAGGTCTCATTACACCAATCAGACTCGTAGTGACTCTCCTCTTTTCAGCCTCCCAAGTGCTAGAGAAGGAAAAGTTTTGGAACAGCAGAGCATTTCATTAGGACATGGTTTTATCAGGGATTAGTTTCATGCATCCTCTCCTATGTAGCCAATATTTTCTATGCACAGAAACTGAGGCAAAAGACAAATTTGAGCCAAGATATAAATGTGAAATTACATCTGTATTATTCTTAAGCCCATATTTCTCTTATTTTACAGAATGTGAGGGAATTAGTATGTTTCCTTATTGTATTTTAGTAAAATACCTGCATGCACTTTGTATTATTATGTACTTCACAGGCATGTTGCATTCTTTTTTCTCTTTGTGCACCTAATGACATACTTTTTGTGTCCCCAGATGTCTATTATGTGAGTATTAAGACCACAGACTCTTTTTTAAAAGACTAATTGCATGATTATAGAAATGGGTGCACAGCGACTTCCTAATAAGAGATAAGTCATTCTGCTCCTAACCCATAATAACCACTATTTAAAGTTCTTTGTGCACTTTCTGGATGACAGGTCAAACTGGACAAACAGAATGAATGCATAAAGTGGGGCATAAGGAATTATCAGACTGAAACTTAGGAATATATTCTCTTTAAAAGAGGCAATTACGTCTCATTCTTAAGCATCAGTCAGCATTTGGATCTTTGTTAGCTCTTACCCTAACATCAATTCAGCCATTTTAACATTTTAAAATGTGCTGTGATGGCATTTTTCCAACATAAATGTATTGTTTTAAAATAGAATCTATTTCTTTTCATTATCAATATGCATTAAAACTGTTGAACATAAACTAATATATGGTATTTGTAATTTTAAATGAAACTATCTTTGCATAATTATTTGGTTCAACAATACAGAGTGTGTAATACATGTCTTTCCCAAACCACATAAATATTCATGATCTGTTTAGTCCACTTAAAATGTAACCTGAATGTATGTTGCTGTACTTTGTATTAAGAGTTCTTTCAAATTCTATTCATTTGATATATATTTTTGAATTTCAGAAGGTCAGAAAGAAAATCATACACTAAAAGAAGTAACTTGTATGTTGTATCATATTTCTATTGTATAATATATAATCCTTAATATAAATAAATAGCAAACTGAGTATACAAAGATAGAGAATAAGGTGGATATTGATTTCCAGGCATGATATGGAATATCTTGAGAAAAATGCATGGCAATTTGACCCACGAGAAGGGACCTAACCCAGAAAGTTGAATTATGTAAACTTTCTTGCAAAAGGAAAAGCCATGACTGCTTAAAAGTTTCAAAGCATTCAAAGGGTGAAAAATTAAAATAAGAATATTATCCATTACTTGTATAATATAATTTTTCTTTATTCATATAGATACCAGTAGTCTATTCCTTTAATGTTTTCCACATATGTAACTGTACTATGGAAAAAAAATATTTAACAAAAGGCTAGACAGTACTTTTGTACTTCAATTTCCTTTTTGTTAATTTCTACACACAAGTAAAATTTCACTGCCCTTCCAGATTGTCTATGATGCAGAGTTATTCACATGATTTTTTTCAAAGTATCAGGGACATGGGTGTTTTGGAAAAAAAAAAGTAGATGCTCACAGTGATAGATTTAAGGCAATGTCTTGGACAAGTGAAACATCAAGTATTAGAATCTTGGTGTTTCTTCTTGAAAAGTGACTACACTCATCAGTGAAGTGAGTGCAATGAAGTGAATCAATGAAGTTATATGTCGGTGAATTTTAAAGATACATGTAGATTATATCAGAAATGTAATTATTGTCAAGATTTGTATAGTATCACCTTGTGAAAGAGCAGCAGCCATCCCTTATCTCCAACCCCAGTTTTGAATTATGCTGTAAATATCTTCATAACCCTAACAAGAATCTGGGAACATTCATCGCAAATCATTGTCTGGTAAACACTGAGGTTTTTACGTTAGTTCATTTAAATTTCACTTGCTTTCAGGTCATGTTTGACACTTGGAGCACCTTTTGGAAGAAAGTTGAAAAACACCTCTTAGACTCATCATGCTTAAATATTTAGCAAAATCATATTTAAATGTAATCTATGTACTTCTTATGTTATTACAGGGACATATTTTGCCTTGTACTTTTAAATTAAAAGTTTTCTCTTTAAATGCTCTCCATTATAGATTCATACTAAACCTTGATAACAAAAATCATTAAGCAATCAAAAATATCATTGACACATCATAGGTCAATTCCTTACTATAGGAAACTCTACAAATCTATTAGAAAGCATTTTCTCATATTTAAAAATAGTTCCAAGGATCAGTAATAACAATTAACTTCTATTTCCTCATTTTAAACTATGAGTATTCTCTAGCCTTCCCTCCTACTGTGTTCTAAGTCAGGCTCTCATTACCTCTACAAAATATTGCCCACATAAAATCATACTTTAGTTTCACTTAAATTGTCTTGAATGTATTTCCCTTGTCCTGACTATAAAGTGCTCACACAGAGCCGACATTCCTACTGTTCCAAGAGCTCCAAGAGATCGTTCAAAAAACTATCAGACTGTGAACCAAATGGAGTCCTCTTATCTCAGAAGGATGAAGGACAGAGCAGCCCTGCTGGGATCTGCAGTGCTGGTTCCAGGGAGTCTGGATATTTCAAACCAGACGCTGACACAAACCATTTTTTCTGGCCTTATGACTGAACACACTAATTCATTTACCATCCAGAGTGTCCTTTTATAATTTATGCCACATGCTGCCATGATTTCACTTTATGAAATATCTTGAATACAACTTGTTTGAAAGTTACTATACACAATAAACCATAGTGTATTTGTAAAAGGCATTTTGCAATAAAAATAAATTAGAATAAAATGCTTACTAATAAGCATTTATATGGCACTTCATGTTTACAGATGGCTTTTTAGTCATCTTTTATTTGTTGATTGGGCCGAATTTCACTAGACTCAAAGATTCCAAATCCCCCTAGAGTGTCGACTAAAGGGATCAAATATTGAAAAGACACTCTTTCTGGAAAATTTGTATACCAAAAGCTATTAAAAATCTCAATGTGATGAATAAAAATACATCCAAGATAAGTTTTCACTTAAATATGTGATTATAAAGCAATAAGAAGGAATATATAAGTAGTAGATGCTGCTACTGTTACAAACATGACTGGGTCTTATGTTAGTGTTAGGGCTGCTTCTTGTCTAACTGAAATTTTGTCCCTATTTACAGGACTAAATACTTAATACCATACAGGGAACTTCAATGATTTTCTATAATTCTTAGGTTAAAGGCAACTAAAGAGAGATGAAGTTCCATGTTAGAGCTACTACAATAAAATCTTGCTGCTACAGAGGTGTTCCAGGTTACAGATAGTCAGCCATATACTTTTGGTCCTGGAGCCACTTCATTTTGAAAACATACTATTTACTAGAAATTTTTGTCAAGAAGCTGTTTATGCTTAGAGAAAAATTTGTCAAATAAAATCTGAAGGCATATATTAACATCATAATATCCCATGATAGAACTCCATGGCAAATGATACTATCTTAACCAAATACCTCAACATTATAAAATACAGTTTTAATCAAATACCTCAGTATCATAAAGCAGATATAACTGAGGATTCCAATGTGTGCTGATGATTCATATCCTGCAGTATTTTAGTGATATATCTATATTATTTCAAAGGTAAATTTCATTTTATTTTATTTTTATGTTTTTAATTTTGTATTTAGTACAGGGTCTACAGAGTCTCACTATATAAATTGGGTTTACAGTAATCCACCTGTATTCAGCCTCCCAAGAGTTGGGATTATAGGCGAATGCCACCATGCTCAGTCTCAATTGCCCTCTGAGCATGCCCAGGGCGGGGGGCAGCTGGCAGGGCACACTGGGGATCGAACCTGGCTGCTGCATCTGCCTAAGCAGGTGCTTTAATCTGCTGAGCTAGTTGGTTGGTCCTCAAAGATAAATTTTAGAGAAATTCAAATACATTTAATTGAGAAAACTTTTTCAAAGAATATATGTATTACTAAGCAATTAACATTGACACTGGATCATAATTTGCTCAAAATCTTTATAAGTAGTACATTTTATAATCATTAAAATTTTAATACAAATAAATCCATTAATATTTTGTGATTAGTTGAACATAGACATCTCAATATTTTATTCAGACTCAGCTTTTCATTTTTAATTTTATAATATCATCCTGAGGACTAAATGTACCTTACCCTGGGATCCTTTAAACAGTATCTAAAGTTTAAAAAAATTACATATGGTATTAACCATAAAGAAATAAGCAAATGAGAGTACAAAAATCTAAAAGCCTATGAAAGCTTGAATTCAATTTAAGTCCCATTGGTCTGAACCTCATACAAAAGAGTTCTGTGAACTTTCCCTTTCTCCTTAGCCCTGTTGACACCTTTGAGCTCAAAACATCTCATATCTGTGTGCTTATTGCAGTAATGGTCTAACAAATGCATTTGGTTAGTATAATTATATCTAGCAGGAAGTTTCCATGCATTGGAAATATTTGTAAAATTCAGATTTTACTAATTACAAGGAAGCTTCATGCATGTTTGTTCATTTAATATTCCAGTGTATTTTGATGATCTTGTATACAGAAAATATTTTTTAAAGTTTTATAATTTTAATAGTTTTAGATAATGTTTCTGGTTGCATTTAACCAGTTTTACTAACTTGACTTGACTAAAAGCAACTAAATTTTGAACATCTTTTTCTAACTTAATTCTTAGGAGGCAAAGTAATCTAATTATTTTTAGGAATGCAAATAGAAATAAAAAAAGCATTAAAAATGAGTCAAAATTACACAAAGCAAAGTTAGAGGAATTCAATAATGCTTACTGTATTACATAATGTTATCTCCAAAATATTATCAGATATATCACAAAATGGTGAATGGTTAAAATCATCATATTTTTAGATAAGTAGCATGGTTTAAATGATTTTGAAGTGCTATACGTTAAATGTATGTTGCTGTTATTTTTCATTTTGCAGGAACATGACTTTCTCTACATATTTATGAATGAATGATAATTTCTTTATTAAGAAAATATTGAACATTAAGCTTGTTTATTTTGAGTTCATTCTAATAAAGAAGGCTTAATTTTTATAGGCATCTTACAAATCATAATGTAACAGAAGACAGATGAAGTGCATGTGCGAAATTCGTTTAGCACAATTCTAGGTGTGGATGGCATCAGTCAAGAGGCTTGTAAACAGAATGAACTACAGAAGGACAGAAAGAAGGCAGAGTACTCCTGCATTCTGCTTTTACCTGCTGCTTCCTGCCTGCCTTTCCATGGACTGTTTTCCTCTGTCAAGCCCCTTGCTCTGTCACTCTGCATGAGAACCAGTCAACGCTGGACTAAAATTGCTACAAAACCTTTCTTCCTTTAATTTGTGAGTATTATTATTTTGTTTAAGTAAGGAGAGAAGTAATTATTACAAGTAGTGACATGGAAAGAAAATAAGAAAAAGGGATGGTGGGAAGTCAGACAGGAGGAAGTGATTAAAGAAAGAAGAAAAAGGAAAGAGAAAAAATCATGAAAAGAGCTAAACATTTCCTAAAGGTACAAGTATATTTTCATTGCTCATAAAATCATAAATTTTATTTTTATACAATGAAACATATCCTTTTATTTGCTGCATGAATGTATTACTTAAAGAATATTTTTTTTTTCATCTTTTCCAATACTGTGCTAAAAGTAAAAGGCTATGGGTATATCACTTAATCATTTTGACTTAAAAGAATAGGAAAATAATATTTGAGTTAAATATTTTCTGGGTATTAAATTTTTCAACATTTGCATAATTGAGACATTATATAAACCTGAGTGGCTTATTTAAATTCTCAGACTCATTTTTCTGTATCTATATAAAATAGAAATCTTGTTTTAAAATTCTGTACTGTTTATGATTTTTTAAATTTTTATTCTCTTTAAAATGAAAAAAGAAAGAAAAAAGAAGATGTAAAAAGGAAAATTCTAAGCATGTGAAAAGGCGGTGTGAGTTCTGGTTCTTTTTTTTTTTTTTGTCTTTTTAAGACAGGGTCTCGCTATGCAGTTGAGGCTGGCCTTGAGCTCTCTTTTGTAGCCCAGGCTGGTCTCAAACTAGCACCAATCCTCCTCCTGCCTCAGCCTCCCAAGTGCTGGGATTACAGGCGTGAGCCACCATGTCCAGCTTGAGTTCTGGTTCTTGAATATCTGCCGAACCACTTAGTACTTCCTTTCATGTGCTTTCTGTAGCAAACCTAGATATAACTTCTACATTTGACTCTCAACATAATTTAATAGTTTTTTTATTACACTATGTTTTCTAAAGGAGTCAATTAACATGTTGCCCTTTTCTTGCCAATTGAAAAGAGAGAATTTATTTTAGATTAATTAAATGTAATTTAATAATTTAAGAAGTTTGGAAACAAGTGTCCTCAAACTGAAAGTGCATAAACTTTTTTTTTTAATTGAAAAAGGTACAGTTTGAAATGGACAGACAGAAACAGAGAGGTGGCATCCAGATGCTTCCAACAAGAAACAATACAGAAATCTAGGTAGTGAAATTCACAAAAGGATGTTTTAATAAGGATTATTGAAGATTTAAGTGTAGGTAGCAGAGAAACTGAGAAATCTTGAATTTTCTTTTATTTCTTTTGTAATTGGTTCATGCTTGTGTACCAGTTACTAAAGCTAAGTATCAAATTATTCAAAGAATAGCAACAATAAACAAAAACTCTCAATTCACTAAGTGTTAGGACATTTGTGAGTTAAGAATTCAAGAGTGATTCAGCTGCATAATTCTAGCTTTGAGACTCTGATGAAGCTTCAGTCAGGTGGTGACAGTACATGGGATCTTCTCAAAGACATCTGAAGTCCTGCTTTTGGCTCTTAGTTGAGAAGAATTAAATGGCAGAAGATATTCAGCCATCTCTCTTTATGTGATTTTTTTTCATATAAGCCTTCTGGTCTACGTAGGGAGATGTATGCTTCTCATAGTTGATATATTGGGTCAACTTGAAGAAGCTTGGCTGGATTGGCCTATGGGGGCCCCATCCTGCAGGATGTGGAGGGCCTGCTCTGGAACTTGATTGGTTCCACCCTTGGGCCAGAAGGACCACCTCAGATTCACTCAGGACAAAGAAGTGTATAAAAAGGAGTTGAGGAAGACTTTGTGAAGCCTGGATCAGCCCTGCCCCTCCTGCCCCCCTCACCTGACCCGCCCCTCCCCACCCTGCCTTGCCCTGCCTTGCCCTACCCTGCCTGCCTTGCCTTGACCCGATTTCTTAGAGAAGCCCTGGTCTTTGGTGGAGCTCAGATTCTCACAGTGGAGTCCCTGCATAGAAGGAAGAGAGAGGATTGATGGATGTCACAGCTGCTGCTCCTCCTCTGCTCTTCGTTGTTTTCTGCCATTAAGAACTATCATTTGCCTTGGAGCCAGCTGAGTATGAACTGAAACCTCCATAAACTGTGAGCTAAATAAACCTTTCCTTCCTTCATTTTGAGTGTCGGGTATTTGTCCCAGCAACAAGTAAAAAGTAACTAAGACAAAACCTGACACATGATCCCTTTAGCATATGCCTGATATATGTAGAATAATCTGTCTTTTTGTATGGCGACTCATATTTCCAACAGTATTTTTTTAAAGAAAGACATAGGCATTTCATGGTCTAGATTAGAAAGACTGGCTGAAATAGTATATGACTTCTCCCAGATTGAAGGGAAATAAACATTGATAGTCCCATCTCTTGAGGCTCATGGCCTAACTCAGTTGGTATAATGAACAGTAGATATTTCAATTGTAAAATTATTTTTCTAGGTAATATTATAATTTGAATGTGCACAGGTTAGGATCAATGAATAGATGGGGATTTTTCTTCCTTTTTTTTTTTTTTTTTTTTTTTTTTTGTCTTTTTGAGACAGAGTCTCACTATGCAGTTCAGGCTGGCCTTGAACTCACATTTCTAGTCGAGGCTGGTCGCAAACTCACAGCAATCCTCCTACCTCAGCCTCCCAAGTGCTGTGATTACAGGTGTGAACCACCACACCTGGCCCAGGCTGATTTTTGAATAGTCAAGTAAAGTGAAGCTACCTATGAAAAGAACTCAAATGCTATAATTTTCTGCTTCCTGAAATATAATTATAACTAATAAATTGCCATATTTGCTGCTTTTTGGGACAGCTTAAATGAATCTATGGAAGAATCAATATGCCTGGCTTTGCACTCTTCAGCCCTTCATCATGAAAATATAAATATAGTGAAGACCTGATTGCTGTCTAATATATATATATATATACATATTCATATATAAAATCATAAAGGACAGATATATAATATATCTGTCTGTCCATTATGATTGATGGCACAATTATTATATCTTTATAAATTAATGAAGTAATTTTGTTCTTAATTCAAAATAAAAACATATAGCAGTAAAACTCTATGTTCATATGTGCGTGTATGCTGTACACAGACTGACTAGGATCACAGCTGTCCTAAGTAAAATAAAATGTTTAATGGCAGAGCTATTCATAATAATGTGGATATCTAGGTATGATGTGCTCCAGAATACCAACATCATGAAGCCATTAACAGTGCCAAACTTGAAAAGGTATGTCATAAAATAATGTCCTGGGGAAGCAAGAGAGAAATGTAATAGTAATTTTAGATTCACTAAACAAGATCTGTGGCTATAAGAGGAGATAACAGATTGTGAAACAGCAATAGCATAAGAAAAATGAGAAGCAATACTCAGCATTTGTTTTTCCACCCATGTTTAGCTTTCTTGCAGCTGCCACATCTTGGTCAACTCAGTGAGAACCTGGAGAAGAAGAAGCCAAATAAATAAATAAATATCAGCCTTATGCAACACAGACTAGGACACTGGAAAGCAAGTGGAATTCCAAAGATGCAACTGCGGAATCATCAGCTCCAACAAACCACAATTTAGTGATAACAGAGTGTTACAGTTTGTGTTTCTTGTCCTGCCAAAGTCTCATGCACTCATAGGGAAGCTTCTAGAGTTTGTGATTAACTTACGATCCAATGTTGGGATTAAGGGTATAAGTGCTATTCCTGCCCTCGGATAGATAATCTGCATTAAAATGTAAGGAGGGAGAAAGGTTTAGCTAGCAGCTACAGCAGCTGCCTCTCCCTTTGCTCTTCGCTGTTTTTCTGTTGCTGTGGATGGCTGCTCTGTGCCACCTGCCACTCTGCCTTGGAGCTAGCCAAGTATGGATTGAAACCTCCGCAAACTGTGAGTTAAATAGACCTTTCCCTCCTTAATTTTGGTTGTTCGATATTTTGTCCCAGCAATGAAAGAAAAGTAACCAAGACACTGTGGGGCCTCCTTTTATCTAATTTCTGCACTTGCTAGGAAAGTAACTAAACTGACATATAGCCAGTGATACAGTCTGTCTTATACTCTATAGTCTAGCTACTATATATACATATGGCTTCTTAATTTTTGGCATGATAGCATTAAGTGGACAAAGTATATTGCTGTTCTAATCAATACCAATGCTTATTTGGAAACAACCAGACATAACCCTAAAAATTATAAAGAACTAACAAGGAAAAACAAATGAACAACAAAAAAAATGGTAACATTTGTATGGATAGCATTATAAAGTTGGCTATCTATCTGGTCTTCATAGAAAATTGGATTGTACATCAGACTATAGATAATTGAAGACTTTTTGTTGAGATTTTTATATGAGCTACAAGGATCATCCCAACGAGGAATCCTATGATTGTTTATGGCTATTTTTCCCTGTGGTCAACATTAGCATCTGCATTTTTTAAATTTAAAGGTCTTTTCAGAGTTCCTTCTATCAACACCATTACAGAGACATCTATCTCTGAGAAAAGGGAGTGGGTAATAAGGTAAGGTAAGATCTTATACAAGTTTTCATTATAGGAGAACTTAAAAGTGTAATTCCATGCTGTTTAATGAGTACCCTTCAACCAGACCACAAAAATTAGGAGACAATGAAAAGAACAATTGCTATGGAATTTTATATGGAATGACTGAACAAAAAGGTAATAAACAGAAGTTTGAAAATTACATTTTTTTGCTTTTTGTCTTTTTAGGACAAGTTCTCACTAAGCAGTTAAGGCTGTTCTTGAACTTACTTTGTAGAGTAGGCTGGTCTAGAACTTATAACAATCTTTCTGCCTTAACCTCCTGAGTGTTTGGATTACAGGTATACACCACCACAAATTACTTTTAATATAAGCATAGGCAGTGGATGATTTGTATAAAATAAATGTAATTGCAATCTTTTTATTGACTTTTAAATATATATGTCCTCTAGTTTTGTGATGTTAGAAAACCATTAATTAATCTAGTTTTGTTTGTGATCTCTTCATAAACTATATAGCTAAGACTCATATTTAAAATAGAAAAAAAATCATAAACAAAGTAATGATAACATAAAAAGAAATCATCACAATAATTTTTTCGCCAGTTAATCTTGATGTTAACACAGTAAATATGTTCATTTAAGTTCATTGCATTGAATTAATAAAATTATTGTTATCAAATATACATATATATCCTGTTTTACACATTAGTCTCACGAATGGATGATTCTTCTAGACACGATAGTATATAGTATGTACATACTTAGAGACAAATTAATATAAAAATGGCACACAGATATGTGCTCACATGGGATACAGCATTAGAAGGCTTTGTGTTGTCCTATTGGTCAACTTAGTGTCACTGTGAGTCCTTTAACAGGATTGATGGCCTGGGAGGGGGAGGGGTCATGTAGACTCCCTAGAACAAGCCCCAAGAGGTCAGCTACTACAACTTCTAACACTTTATTATTGGTTAATTTGGAGCTTCTTTCACTCAGATGACATAGTTAGAAGGATGTCACTGCACAAATCAATAGCTAGTGCCTTGCATTGATGTGTCTGCTACCTTAAACAACAGCTGTGTCTACAACCATCTCTTGAGTAGTCAGGATACTAATTATGGTAACCACGCTATACTTGGAAAGTGACTTTCTATGAAAATTCCGATCTCTTCATATAAAATTTAGACAGCTTTCTACACACTCAACACCACTTTTGCATTTTTTCCTTATGTGACAGCCTAGATTTTCTCTTTTTGTAGTTAAGAATATGCATAAAATCTCATTCCCAGTGATATTAAATGCACCATAATAAATAAAGGGATAAATTCATTAAAAGTCCATGAGGCCAGCAATGTTTGTGTCTCAATTTTATTTATATCAGCAATACTCATAAAAGCTCCAACTTATTTTCTGGGGCTTAGTCTACAAAGCAATGATTCTCATTCAAAGGCATATATGGAAAGAAGTTTTTTTTTTTTAATTTCTTAAAAATTTCTCAAAAGAGCTCTGTAAAAATATGGTCACTCATTTTCTTAACTACACTGGAATCATCAAATTGTCTGATTGCTCTAAGTGTACCTTACATAGCTACCTATTTTAATTAAGCCTACACAGTTATGTTCTTTGACTTCCTTTTCAAGGTTCACACTAACTGAAATATATCAACATATATGTAGAGTATCAAGTATTAGTAGCATGAAGGTAAGTAAAATGGTTTAAGAATATATATTAACTATTCCCATCCTGAAGAAATTTTGAAGGAAGTAATTTTGAACCATTAAATACTTACAGCTTTAAAATATATACAAAGTAATCATAGATTGGATGGAAATAATAATCAATTATGTGAAATTACTTATGTAATTTAACCCTCGTTTCTGATTTTAAAAAATTTAGCTTAGTAATACCTCATTTGGCTAAAAACTGAAATCATATACCATATGATTTTCATGGGGTTATTATTGGAGCTATTTTTATGTTCCCATTACATGTAGATTTTACTTACTAATATTTGAACTATTTATGTCTGTTTTGAAAACTTAAAATATAACACTAAAAGCCAATAAAGTCTTGAGAAAAAGTCATCCTTTTTCTAGGATTCATTAACTAGATGTACTTCAATATAATTTATGTAAACTTAAATATGCAGGTATGTTTTTGATAGATCAATTTGGACATTTTTGTATAATTATGTGACTGTCACCCATCCAAACATATGCAAAATACATCTATTAACCTAGAGACTTCGTTATGCATACTTACAATGAAAAGTCTCAACCTTGAAGTCCAACATTTTTAATTGCCATCATTGTATATTAATTTTGCTTATTTTTGAATTTCATAAAAAACAAAAATTTATATAAGTTTTTATCTCTCTTCCCTTGCACAATATATATTGTACAAAGCTTTGCTATTCTTTTGTGATTTACTCCTTTATTATTTGTCATTTCAGGTTATTTTTCCGCTAGTCTGCCTTCCTTTTATGAATGGACTAGGTGTTTTCAGATTTTTCACTGCTACAAATAACGATACTATACAAATCCTTGTCCAAAGTTTTTGTGCATGTCTCAAAAAATGTATAGATGAAAATAAATATTGTATCTAATTCCCTTTCTCTTGTTATTTCTCACTAATTTCTTCACTCATTCACTTTATGTTCATTTTCATTAATTTCGACATTGATATTATTGATGTCAAAGAATTGACTTTCAAATCGAATTTGCACCATATTTTCTATTCTTTAGTTTCTGACTTATACTAATGACCACTGATCTAATTTTGTTCTTGACTGTTTTTTTTTGTAATATGGAAAAATAAACCTCTAATTTTGCTTATTTCTTCTTTACTTACAAAGACACATAAATCCTTGAAATTTCTTGTAAGTGCCAGCATAGCGCAATGCAAACATACTGTGCTTCTATCACTATTTAATTGGAAATTGTCTAATGACTTTGCAATTTTCTGAGATTATATGTAATTTTCTCTTGAATGACTTAGTGTAGTTTTAAAAAATACTTGACTACATATAATATATATATACATGTATATATGTATTATATATATATATATGCATACATATAGTTTGGATGAACTTCTGATCACTGTACTGTTTCTAGTCTTCGAAAAGTTGATCCTTACAACAGTGATACTACCTGTAATAGTAACTGTTCATGGGAGCTTCAAAATCAGTGAGAGCCATTTACTGTTTTTTCTTTCCAAAATATTTTTGACCACTCTTATTCTTTTGCATTTTTATGCAAGCTTAGAATCAAGTTTTCCGTTCCTACAAACTTCGCCATTTCTTTATGGAAAAAAAGAGCACAGTGATATTTTTCCATTGTCCTATATAATAAAAATATAATTTATAAAGAGATTTTGCTAACAGAATAAAAATGATGCCCTCACTGAATTTTATTTCTCTTTATTTACACTAAATAAGTATTATTTGATTTAAACTCGTGTTTAATGAATTTTTGCATGCATTTAATATTTGGAATTTTTGTGCAACATGTTCTTATTTTTGTTATATAGTATATATTGTAACAAAAATGTTATTTCAGAAAACACATGACAATATTTTTCCACAGAAAGAAACAATGACAGCTTTTTAATCTTAAAATATCTGAGTATGTATTATTTTTATATGAAGAATTTCAATTAATGAAGACAACATTGATTTTCCTAAATATTAAACTTTTAAAATATTAATACTACTAATTTCCATTTCTAAAGTTTTTGAAGATAGCAGTTAATGCTTAAAATTTTTTTAACAATTCTATGTGCTTATATCTGGTAAATTGTGCAACTACATTGAAGACATCAATTGCAACATGACAACCATTGTTAGATACCTATCATCTTGGGTTTCTTTATTTTTTTGACTATGTATCACTTACAATTGCCTGTCTATTATTTTCCTATTTTCTTTAAATAAAATTTACAGAACATTTTTCAAATGGTTGTTTTCTCAGTTCTCTTTTTCTAATAATTTTCTTTAGTAGTTTCTTTGTCTGCACATGTATACATACGTATGGCCATACAAATAAACAGATATGGTTATATATGTGCCTTGTTTACTTTTCTCTCATTGCTGGGACAAAATATCCAATGTCCAAAGTTAATGAAGGAAGGGCTTATCTAGCTTACAGTTTGTGGAAATTTCAGTCCATATTTGCCTGGCTCCAAGGCAGAGTGGCACATGCCAGAGGACAGCAGTTTATTGAGGCAGAAAAAAGCAAAACAGCAAGAGCAAAAAGGCACAAGCAGAAGAAGCAACAGAGGCAGAGGCAGAGGCAGAGAGCTAGAAAGCCTCTCTCCCTTCCTTATACTTCATTGAGGCTATCTACACCAGGTTGGGTGTAGCACTCACACCCATAATCCCAGCATTGGAGCATGAGTTAACTACAAACTGGAAGCCACTCCATGGCTGCATAAAGCTTTGTGGAGACAACTAGACAGGAAATATGACAATGTGTATGGGTGTATATATGTTTATTTTAATATTAAAAGTATGCTTGAAAAATTGACAATTTTACACTATTCTATTATGCAAAGAAAAAATGCCATTTATAGCCATATTTCTTTTTTTTGCCATATTTCTTTATACACTTGAATAGTGTGTATTCTTCCTAGGCATTCTTAGCTTTTTATAGTTAATTAAAATATATAATAATAATATATAATAATAATGAATATCTTTTATTTTTTTAATCTTATCATTCCACTAAAATAGAAGTTTCCTTATGGCAGAGACTAAGATTTTCTATGTTTCATTTCTAAATCCTAACACACCATGCATTTCATATCTTTTAGTATGTAGTTATCTTCATAGAGGTTTTTTTTTTTTTTTTAGTTTTTTGTTAGTGTGTGCATGTGTCTGAGGATCGTGCTATACAGTTCAACCAGGACTCGAGCTTACTTTGTAAAAGAGGCGGGCCTTAAATTTATGGTAATCTTCCTGCCTCAACCTCCAAAATGCAGGAATTACTGGTATACACAACCATTTTCAGCTGTCTTCTTAGATTCTAAATGTGTTGCATTATTTTCCACTGAGCATATTCCACATTATTGTCACTATTATATTTTAAAAAGAAATATAGAGAAGGCTAGCCAGATAGCTCAGCTGATTAAAGTGCCTGCTTAGGCAGACACAGGGACCAGGGTTCAATCCCCAGCTTGCTGTACCAGCCCCACCCCGAGAGCACTCTGAGATGGAGATTGAGACTGGGCATGATGGTGAGTGCCTGTAATCCCAGCGCTTTGGGGGCTGAAAACAGGAGGATCACTACACATCTGATCTACATAGTGAGATCTTGTAGACCTTGTAGACTCTGCACTAAATACATAAAAAAAGAAATGTAAAGCTATCAATTCTATTTTTTACAACGCCAAATTAACAACTTTCAATATAAAGGGTTTCAACACAGGCTTTACTTTGCTCTTAAGATATCCAATATCATGCTATGATTTAAACAATGTTTACCAACAATCAAAAACTATTATGTAATGGACATCGAACCCTGTATGAAATTTTGAGCTGTTATATTTGTAAAGAAACCTCTTTTAGTCTTGAGTAGAGCACAGGGCAGAGAGAATATAAACAAACCTGAGTACAGAAGCTTTCATTAAAAAATAAAAAATAAAAAGGAAGTCCTTGGCAGCTAAAAAACTAGTAAATTCATTGTGATTCAAGCAGCAGTAAGACACCACCACACTCTGGCCTATAGTCCTGTTCCTTAAGGTAGTACATTTTGTGACGCAGAAGCAAGTGTGAAGCCTGCGATTCTACTATCGAGGAAGTTGCAAGTAAGCCAGTAAATCTTTGCAAAGAACTGTTAATTTTTTTCCTCAAGACTTTTATTCAGAAAGTAGCATTAAAGTATTTCAAGATCATGTAACTTCATCTCATTCTGAATGACTGAATTCCATCTGTGTAAGTATATAAAAGAGCTAATGAAAACCATTCTATATTTGTAGAAAATAAATCTAACAGAATAATTTTTCTTGTGCTTTTCTAGTGATCTGAATTAGTTTTTGATACAAAACTCCAATCAGTAAAATATTTTTGAGACTTTACCAACAAATCCCATAACCTCTTTACTTACTGCATGTACTTACGATACATTCTAGTGCAGATTCTTATAAAATAGGGTCACATATATAAAAAAATTAGTGAGTAAGGAAAACTCATACTCAATTTAAATTTTAATTAAGGATTCAAAATGATGTAAAAATTGTCCTGTTAAATTGGAAGCTATTAAATCATTATTCTATACATTTATTTATTTATTTATTTATTTATTTATTTATTTATTTTTGTGTTTTAGGGTGGGGCTACAGGATGTTCAGGATCTCACTACTAGACAGGACCCATAGTGATCAGCCTGTGTACAGCCTTCCAAGAGCTGAGATTACAGAGGGGTGCCACCACACCCAGTCTCATTCCATGTCTCACCACACCCCCAGAGGCAGAGCCGGCACAGCAGGCCTGAGGGATTGATGTACATGTATTTTAAAAATGAATTCTTTCGGGGCCTGGCAGGATGGCACAGTGGTCTAAAGCGCCTGCTTGGCGAAGCTTGGGCGGCTCCAGGGACTGCGGTTCGATCCCCGGCACCACATGCTGCGCCAGCCCTGCCCTCGGGGTGGGCTGAGCCGGCCATAAAAATGAGTGAATAAACAAAGGTTCTGAAAAAAAAAAAAAAATGAATTCTTTCCTACTTTGTGACAAGCATACTAATTAATTATTGCATTGAGCAAGAATCTTCAGTAGAACACTGAAATTATTTGATGATTGCATATGAGAAATATAGTATTTAGAATGCCACAGGGTGTCATTCTCAGTTTGCTTATTAGTTACAAAGAGGAAATTTTGATCTTATAATAAAGAAGCAAACTGATCATCATTGCAATGTCATCATCTTGGTCAAAGCAAAAGCATGTGCCTCTTGATGTGATTTATTACAAAAAGGTATCAGTTATACAGTGTGTGTTGTAAAATCCACACTTTGATTCTAATGATGAGAAAATATCAGACCAACCTGAAGTGAGATAAGCACAAAATACTGGCTATGCTATCAAAAAGGAAGACCGAGGATCTATTCCTGAAGAAAGGGGGTGAGACTCAATCTGAGAACTATGGTTGACCTGGATCAGCAGTAAATTTTCTCAAAAGGTGCTATGCTATTAGGACCATTGTTAGAGCTAAATGTGGAATTTACAGTAAATAATACACTGTCTTACATTGTGCTTAATGACATTACTCTAATATTTAATGTTAATTTATTCTAAAGTTACATTGTCTGAGTTTGGTCACTCCACTGGTTATCTGAGAGGCTATCAACATTTTTAGGAGAGCTGTGCTAAAAAAAAAAGGCAAAGGATTTGAAACTTATGACTAGTTCTAATAGGAAAAAAAATTACCTGGTCCAATATACAAAGAGAAATGTGTCTTAGCCCATTTTCATTTACTCTTAACACAATACCATAGACTGAAAAAGACATGTAAATAAAGTCTTATTTTGGCTCATGCTTCTGGTCAAATGCCAGGAGGTGATATTGTATAATCCTCTTGCCATGGGTTCCTAAGAGGGAATGATGGGGAAAGCAGATCTCTCTCTCTCTCTCTCTCTCTCTCTCTCTCT
>PVJA010009170.1:0-61699 GCA_004027025.1 Myocastor coypus | reverse complement strand
TATTTATTTATTTATTTTTATTTTCTTCTTGTTTCAGAACCTTTATTTGTTTATTCACTCATTTTTATGGCCGGCTCAGCCCGCCCTGAGGGCAGGGCTGGCACAGCATGTGGTGCCGGGGATCGAACCGCGGTCCCTGAAGCCGCCCAAGCTTTCCCAAGCAGGCGCTTTAGACCTCTGAGCCATCCCGCCAGGCCCCGAGAGTATTATACTTCTAAGGTAAAACGTATGTCAGAAAAGAATGAAATATCAATATAAAGCTAATCATTTCAAGTTGTAAAGCAGGTGTATACAGAAGCCATGTTTGGAAAAAGGCATAAAAGGCAACACAGAAACAGTAAGTGTAGCTTGCTTTTGTTTCTTTCAACTGCTTCAGTCATGTGAAAGGCACTCTATTTCAACAGCTTTCCTAAGGTAAGTTGTTCTATATGGTAGTTTTGATTTTATAGTTCCTCATGACCTATGTTTCTGTGATGTGCTTTTTAAGTATGAAGTTCAACCTCAAAGTCAATCAAGTGTTAGAAATAGTAGTGTATACGGTGGCTCAGGGAATAAGCTATACACTAAGTGAAGAGTAAGAGGAGAGTGTACCCAAGAAATCCCTGCTCCTGCGCCTCTCTGATGGGAGCTAATTATTAGCAAACTAAATTACAGGGACAACGCATCACTGGCAGCCTATTTTAATTAGCCTTTGCTAATGAATATGTGCTCTTCCTCTTTTATAACATGATTTTACTTTCCCTACTTTACATCTACTGAATTTATCTAATTTCACTTGAAAAATTCTCATTTGCTTAAAAGCAAATAGTCCTTTAATTACAAGTTATAAGCAGCAAGCACTGTCAGTAGTAAAGAGCTACTGATTTTCTCACCATTATTTACAACATTATATTTTTAACCCCAACGAAACTAAGAATGTAACATTATAAAATAATTCTCTAGCAGTAAGAATGGCTAAATTACTAAACTTATTTTTCTTTAGCAGCTGTACATAAATATTGGAAACATGCTTCCAATTTCCCATACCTTACAAATCAAATAAACAGAGGTTATCCCATAGTTAAAGAGAGTACCAAGAGCACAAGAAAAACAAAAAACAAAAAAGAAGAAAGCCAGGACAGTGAGATGGCTCAACGGTCTAAAGTGTCTGCCTCGGAAAGTTTAGACAACGGCAGGGACCACGGCTTGATCTCCGGCACCACATGCCCTGACCATGTGCCCAGGGCAGGCTGAGCTGTCCATACTGCAGATAAATAAATGAGATTTAATAAAATAAAGTAAAATAAATAAAAAAAGAAGGAAGCCAATGTGGTAAAAAACATTCAGAACCCCAGAACCTGTCTCAATGCTCCCCAGTGCTTTTGTTTGCTTTACTCCACATCCTTGTTGGCATTCTGTCAGTTTCTCTAACAGCAAACCCCAAGCTCAGTAGCGGGCAAGGCTTCCGTCTGTCTCCCTGCCTGCCACTCTCTGCTCTGGCCAGAGGTGGCCCAGGTAGATGTCTGCCACAGGGTGGACCTGTCACGGGCTCCACATGTGCTACTGGCCACGCTGCCAGGCGAGTGGAGGGGCAGGCATGTGGCACGGGGTGGGAAGGACTTGGGCAGCACACGAGGAACTTATCTCAAGCAGCTGATGATGGATACCTGCCTGCATAAGAAGTGCTGAAGAAGCAGGCTCAGCAAGGGGCAAAAGGGGGTGCGGAAAGCAACAGCGAGCTAACGCATGCAGAGCCGTTCCTTCCTGTGCCCTGAAGCTCTACTGCTTCTTGCAAGGACTGCCCTTCACATAGACCAAGAGCCGAGTTCCTTAGCTGGGGTGACGTAGCGTGCACTACTCACAAGCCTCCCAAGCCACCGCTTCCCAGAAAACTGGTGTTTGCTGCCCGTATGAAATCACAGTCAGAGTAAGTTTTCTGGGTTAGGTAAGAAAGGCGTGCACCTGGGAAAATATATCCTGTCCTGGCAAAATGATAGGAATGAACCAATCTGACTGACTTATATTGTAGCGGAGTTGCTGGGGCAGGGTCACTGCCAGGTGCTTCAGATAGATGCTCATGGTCCAGTGATCACACTGTAATGGCTTTCAGGAAAGAAGGGACAAAGGAACCCAAAGGCCACATTTTAGATGCTAGTATCAAATGTACTACTTGGGCATAAAAGAGCTCGCAGTCGGCTTATGTTTTGTATCCCTAATTGTTATATCACACGCAGAAACAAGAGTATCATAGAATGGGATCCTCCATGTTCTTCGCTGAAGAATCTCATTAGAAGTTGAGAGAACTCGTAATTACTGTCTGAGGAATCCCACCACGGTCTCAGCTGCCATGAGAGCGGAAGCGATGGACTTAGCTGCCATCCCGTGGTCCTGAGGAGATTCGTAGTCAGTTAGAGTTATTAAATAGTTTCATAAACAAATGTGGATATTTTTATAGGTGCATAATCTATAAATGTTTTATGCATATTTTTATTAAACCTTCACTGTATTGTTTAAATGTTTTTCTAGCAAATATGAATGGTCATCATAACGAATATAGCTAAAGATGTTTCACACACAATCCATTCCATAGAAGGAAACAGTTTTCATAAAGGTTTCAAATAAGTATTACAAACTATATTCAGTTTGATTTTTTTAACAAGTCTTAAACACATTTTTAACGAATATACTTACTTATAGCATATTTGTATTCTAAATAATTCCAAACAGAAAACCTCCTATATGGCAAGTCCCAGGATTAATTCATAATTCATTATCCACACTTTAATTGGCACAACTCCTGAAATTCTGGGACCACACAAAAAATAATGAGTCCTAATAGGTCTAAGGTGAGAAGATGGCAGGGAGGTAGGGAAGCCAGGCAACTGCCAGTTCAGAATGCGTAGTAACTCGACCGCTGATTCCCAGAGATCTAGGACAGTGTGTTTCTGATGTGTGTTTACTGGCCAGGCTATTGTGTAACTGAATTGTATATTACTTCTTTCATTCTGTGAGACAAATAGTAAAATGAAAATAAAACAAAAACGCAGGCCCCAAACTAGTTTCCACAATGAGCAATGAAACTGGCTGTTAATAATAAACTGGCCAAGTTGAGCTACCACAACCACTGAATGCAACTACCGACCGACAAGGCGATCCGCGGAAGTTTTACAGATAGCAGCTGACTCCTCCCCTCTCATTCCAACGGTTTTAGTGCCCGTGGAGCGCACAGAACAACCCTGCTCTACGACTACTGTACTCATTAAATAGTGTACCTCTTCACTGCTGTCACCGCCATAAAAGTCATCTTCCAGGTGGGAGTCTGTCCTGGTCACATTGGTATCTTCTTTTCGATCCAAAATAAATGGGTACGCCTCTGGGGACATGTTCTGTGTCTTCCCATGAGGTGCCGATCGTGGTCTCGATGAGAAAGTGAAGACGTCCTTTGCCACAATCTGGGCTTCCCCCGCCGGACAGTCCTGCCCATTGTCCTGGCCGGGGTCCAGCCCCAGGTGGGCACTGCTGCAGGGCTGCTCACCCGGAAGCGCAGGCTGTGGGCCACGGGCTGGGAGGAGGACAGGGTCACGTTCGGGAAATACCCACTCATCTAACGTAGGGGAAAAATGGCAAAATCAGAGTAGCAGTGCTCCACAGACTACGTGACATCGCAGGCCTAAAATTTCTTGTGGAAACAGAAATGTATCAAATGAGGCAGAAGGCAAGGAAGACAATTTATCTGCCATCTTGTAACTTGCTAAAATGTAAGCCACAGGTCAGGGTCTCTAGCTAAGGCAGCTCATTCGCACTTCTCCATGGGAACAGAGACATTGGCCCAGAAAAGCTTACATCTGAAATAATTATCACCTGTCTGGCAGCAGCAAGTTCTTTGTAACAAACACAGCTCATTAACGTGACACCCCCGAAGGAAAAAGCCTTCCAAACTTAAAAAAAGGTTGAGGTACCAAGAGTTCCTTTTAACTACAGGAAGATAGCACAGTATTTAATAAGCTTCCTAAACAAAATTTTGGTCACTATTTGGATTACAAATCACTGAAAGCAGGAAACCATGGAAGGCTCTCAGCACCTCGTTTCTCTCTATTCTCCCAACTGACACGGCAATTCACAGACTAAACTGAGCAGGCTTTCTGGGTGACAGGCTCCCGGAAACGTTAATCTGCGTAGTGGATTTTGTGCGGTAAGAGCACCTTTGCCTCTAACTTTAGGAGAATATTTTTACATGAAGCTTTTTGCGCATCGTTGTTTTTCTTTACATACTGTATGCTAGAGTGAAGGCATGTTTATTCTGATCTTTAAAGAACTTAAATCTTTTATACCACATGGAGACAGAGGTGATCCAGGTAATTTGGACAGATAAAGCTACGTAACAAATACCATTACAATATGCTTAGTTTCTTTTTTTTTTTTTTTTTTTTTAGTTTCTTGTTTAGAATGATAACAGGAAAAACTTCAGTGTTTCTCCATTTAGTCTGCTTTTCTTAAAATTTACTTTTTGGCTGTATTGTTTAAATGATAAATATCTTGTACCATTTATTGTGTAAAACCACAATATGGATGTGGTAATTTATAACTGACTCCTGAATCATATTATGTTTGTAATAAGAAAGAAAACATGAAAGACCAAAGACATGGTAACCTTAAAACCTACACTGCAAAAACAAAGCAGAGAAAAAAACATAGAGAAAAATAGCATTCTAGCTGAGCATGTAATACCAGGACTCCTGGAGGCAGAAGCAGGAGGCACATAAATTCAAGCCTGCCCTGAGCAACTTGGTGACTTAATGAGACCCACTGCAAAATAGAACATGAAGGAGTCGGGTGGGCCTGGAGATACAGCTCAGTGTGAGCATCCTGGGGTCGATCCCCAGTACCCTAAACAACACAAAACAAAAACAAAAGCACTGATGGGACCAATACAAAACATTTTACAGTTGTTATTTGTTGGTTTCTTAACTGATGGCTACCAGTATATATCTTCACTGGCCTGGTCAAACGGGTGATAAATGTACATGTCTTAGAGAAAATCTGCTGGGGACAAGCTTTCATATTTTCAGGCTCAGGGTCTCTAGTGTGCATGGCCAGTGGCGGAATTCACTTTGTCTGACCACTCTCGGAGGGTGCAGATGGCCGTGAGTCAGCTGTGGGCAGAAGAAATGCACAGGTTGGCCGGGCACTTGCGTGGGACGGCACACCCTTCCACATGGGTCTGGGAATGTACAGGGACGGTACAGGTGTGCCACAAACACAAGGTTGCATCAGGTACAGGGACACATAAAGGACGCTGGAGAGGACCCTGGGCATCTGCAGCACATAGCTGGGCGAGCTGGACGACCTGCTCCCAGACACATTACTGTGGAAGCTCAGAGTCGAAGGAGCGGCTCACAGTAAACTAACTCACTATCTCACTGCCACATGGTTTGCTGGAATTTGTACTTTTTCCTCAAGTATTTCCATATCAATTGTAATGAATAATTTGGTGCGTTTCTGTAGGAAAATATGTAAATTACTGTGTAATCACAATATTTCAGCAAACAAGATAAATGCAAGAATGATCACCTAAACATCTAATTAGTTTTTCTACACAGTCAGATTTATGGGAGAGACACTAATTACGCCTAACATTTTAATGAAGGTTTCAACATTGCATAAATAAGACTGACAGACTACAAACAATTTTCATTTATTTTCCTGTTTCCTATGCTGAAAACTAGTTTGCTTTTGTAAAAGTTGTACACATCTGCGAGGCAAGATAGGTTGATGGACGGTGCGGAGGCCCACGGTCTCCGCTTCTGAAGAGGACTAGAGAGACGCAGCAAGGGATGCCGGTCTCTAGGGACAGTGGCACGGTCACAGGAAATGCTTTGGAGTTTTACACTTCCATTCTAATAGGTGACAGTGGCATTAAAATAAAAATCTGCTTCCATCCACTCAAGCCTTACATAAGATCAAGGTTAACGAAGGAGATGAATAAAAAATTGTAAAATTTTAGCAAATGCTTGCTCAGCAGCATTGCAGAGTGACTGGAATTTAAGTATTAGGCGTAGTTGTAGTTGACAAACAGTAAAGACACCGACCTGCCGGGTCAGCAGCCACGTGTCCCGCAGCGCCGGGGTTCATTGTCTCTTTGCTTCGCTGCCACATAGTCGTGAGGACAGTTGTTGCTTCATCTTCATTCTTGATATTTCCTGAAGAGCTGCCTTTATTGGAGTACATTTATTAAATTTATTACTGCGTTTGATAGCTGTAAAAAGCTTAAGCAAGGTACTAATTTGTTACTGTGTTTCACTTAACTCTTGAGAAGGAGGTGAGAGATAACACTATAGATTGTACGCAGTTGTATTTTTCAGTAGACTGTTTTAGGATGAACTTAGCTGCATGCTGTAGAAGCTCACCTTAAAATTCTTTGATATTTGCACAGAGCCAGGATTGTTTTATAACATATAGGAATAATTCCCCAACCTGTATAGTTTTTAAAGGATCTTTTATTTTATTTCCATAGGTTCTACATAAGATGAATTTTTAAAAATTCTAAGTCTTACCAAAAAATTTCTTTAAACCAAACTTTTTTCTTCCATTCTATATGAGAATGGATGTAGGCATTATCATATAATTAGTTTTCCTATTTACTTTTTTGACAAAGCTAACTTGAAGCCTAGCAGGCTGAATTTCAGCCACCAGGGGCTCTACCATTTTGTGTAAGTGTCCTCGCACATATACATGTGACAGCCTTTGGGCTGGACTCAGGGTAGACTACTGTACATATAAACGAATCTGAATGCATAGCCCTCTAACCCAGTATTTAAAGGAATAACTGTGTAAGCCATGATATCTAATGCTTGTCTGATTACAGAGTTTAAATTTTAAACTGCATTATATTCCATGGCAAAGAACCCAAGTGGAGAAACAGAAAATATAACAAACTATCTGAAAAGAGACCAATTTAAAACAAAAAGACATAAGTTAAATCTGAAAAATTACAATAACTCAATTTTAGTGAAGTTTGCCAAAATTTCCTCCATCACACCTGGACCACTAGAAAACAACAACAAAAGACCCCCAGCCTTTCAGAGTGAAATTAGAAGTCCCTTACATCCATAGAGCTGCCTATTTAATCCAGCAAATCTCTATGTGGGCTCTAGAGCAATTCTTTTGCAGAACATTTGATTTCCATAATCCCTACGGAGCAGACATTTATATTTTAAATGAATCGGTTCATAATCCTTTGAAATTTACAACCTGCAGAGAGATTTCACTGCCCCGAATAATATGCAGATCTCTGATAATAATGAAATCGTGCCATACCGCTGGGTGCTTCTGTCCTTTCTTTGCTGGTACTTTTTAACTGAAATCTTCTCCGGTTATTATTCTTATCTGCTGAAAGTTCTTGAGGGGGATGTGGATGCATAATAGGCAGATCGGCTGGGACATTTTCATATCAAAGAACAAAAGCCAAAACAGAAAGAATTGTATCACTTGAAATAATTCAGCAACTAAAATTATCATCATAATGAGAATATTCATGTATCACTTTAACAGAAGGTGAAGCTGCATCAAAAACTTATTCCTGCACACAAAACAGGCGTTTACTCCTATTATAATATCAGGTTCATTGAATGTTTTCAAAATTACTGATAAATTTTATTTATGCAACTAATAGAGAGCTACAAATAATTTAATAGATGTTATCATGCAACACGCTACAGTGAAAATATAAAAAAATGGTCTATGGCAGCCAATACACAGAAGTTACTTCCATTTTAAAAAGTGAGCTTTCAGTGAGACTTTACAGAGCAGTGACCTGAAGGATGCTTGGGGATGCAGGTCAGAGCTGGAGGCGTCTTTGAGCCAGTCTAGCCTGCGGTTGTTCTGCTCGGAGCAGCCTCTACTACTCACTACAGAACCCATTTCTGGATGCACCATCATACGCTACCTGCTTTTTCCACTGAGTCCCCGCACAGCGACTCTCTGAGACGGCCACTACTGGTTAATACTACTAGTGCCCAGGAGTAGTAGTATCCCCACATGAAGACAAGGAAACAGAGGCACAGAGTGTACGATGAAGGCCTTCCTGGGCTGGATATGCTGTGACTGCCTCTCTATGTTCCTCAGTTCCTTATGCCACATTTAATGTCATGGGAGAGGGCTGTCTGAAACAGTTATCATAAATTTCTAAGTTAAGTAAAATGAATTCAAGTGCCCCTTTTTCAATTCTCATTAAAGCCAGACAATTAGGGTGGAAAAACTAACAGTGAGTTTATGTTTTGGGCTGCGGTCTCACTTCTTGCATGTGCATTCTATAGATCATTTTTGGTCTCTGTTAGGCTTGAATTCTCTATCTGAAAGATGGAACATAAGTCCTTTCTTTACCCAATGAGGTCTTTTTACTCAGTGACAGGAGATAAAAGAGGAGCTTACAATTAAAGTAATTCATTAAAAGATGAAAACAAACTGAGAAAACATAAATGTTCTCAAACTATAGAGATGACACGTTATTTTATTTTGGTATTATTTTTGTAATGCAGAACAAAAATTACTATAGTAACATGAAATAATGGAGTAAATATGACAGTAAATTCCAGGAGATAATATACGCACAGGAATTCCATTTCAGCATCGGCTACCCTTTTCATTACTCAATGGTAATTCTCAGGGCTTAAGATATAGTCAAGACACCGTGCTGGCCCCACCCCTGGGGTGTGCTGAGAAGGCAATTGAGACTGGGCGTGGTGGTACGCGCCTGTATCCAGCTCTTGGGAGGCTGTAAACAGGTGGGTCACTACTAGTCCGATCTAGTAGTGAGACCCTGAACACCCTGTAGACCCTTGCCTGAGAAAAATACAAAAAAAAAAAAAAAAAAGAAAGAAAGAAAAATAGCCATGAATGCAATTTTTGATTTATCCTAGCAGGTGCACGTCCGCAGTTTTCCTTAGCTATCAGTCTCGCTGCAGGCTTCTCACCGTGAACGTGTATAGCCTGCTTCCCCCGGCGAGTCCCTTCCTTCTCTCTTTGCTCCTCAGTCTCAGGCATCAGCAGGGCTGACATTTCTGTGCTGTTAACATGCTTCTCCACTGCCAGCTGCTGGGAGGATTGGCTGTTTTTGGACCCAACAGATCTTAGTGTCTAGAAGGAAAATAAATTAATGTGCACATCAAAAAATAGGTAGCACATTTATTTCCTATAGAATCCACATAGTAAAAATATTTGATTGATTAAAAAAATTTGTGAAAATGAGGTTTTAGCCGGGATGGTGGTGCATGCCTGTAATCCCAGCACTTGGGAGGCTGAGGCAGGAGGATCAGTGTGAGTTCGAGACCAGCCTGGGCTACAAAAGTGAGCTCTAGGCCAGCCTGAACTGCATAGCGAGACCCTATCTCAAAAAGACAAAAAAAAAAAAAAAAAAAAAAAGAGGGTTTATTGTTCATGATAATTATATTTTGAGCTTATGCATGGAGAAATTTTACTTGTATTCATTATCAGTGTATTTCAAGCCATTTTGTAGCAACATCTGTACAGACAATTTTCAATGTTGAATTCCAGTATTGAGAATAAATCCTATAGCTTTCACCTCTGGCAAGAACGTAATATTTTCTTTTCTTTTTTGGTGCATGTTCCCTTTAAACATTATTTATTTATTTATATTTTTAAATTACTTTTAATAAGGAATAAGAATGAGACAGTTTCAAAACACATTAATTGTATATTCCCAATGACTAATATAATGCACATGTTGTCTTTGTTGAGAAAATGAGGTTAAAAATGATGAAAAGGGAAAAAGTACAACTAAAATGAAAGGAGAAAATTAATGTGAGGTAAAACATTAGCAAAGCAAGCTCCCCAAATGCATGGGTTAAAATATAGTAAATTGTGCTTATCTGCTTTATCTCCTCTTCAGTAGGAAGGAATCAGTTTGAGGCTAATTGTGTATGTCAGAATTTCAGAGGAAGCTCAAAATAAAAGCCTGCAGTTTAGAATCTGTTCAGTGTAGGGTGTCTGACCACGGTCCGATGCCCTTTTGAAGGTCATGACATAATGTGCTCACACGTATTTGCTCCCAGTGCCCCCCATCCCAACCCACGGCTGGACAAACTCTTCAGACCTCAGTCCTACCTCGGTGGACAGCCGCAAGTGATTCCTTCTGCCACACGGCGGAGGTGGCCCCAGAACTTTGGATCCAAAGGCAATGTGACAAACATCCTGATTTTTACTGCTCCGTACACTACTTGTTCCTCTGTTAATGAACTGATCTGTTCGTTAAAACAAAGTAGTAACCGTCTGTTAATGGGTGTGATGCCAAATACCAATTCCACATTCTTCAGAGTTGTGGGCATTCGCTACCTCTTCCCTCTTCAGGGCTTTGATTTTTTGAAGCAGGGTCTCAAGTGGATTTTATTTACTCTTTCATATTCTTACAGTAGGGAGACAATTTGATGTTCACACATGTAGGTGTGAATTTGTGGTTGCCTTTTTGAGACAACAAGAACAGGTTGCCTCTGAACTCACAATCCACCCGCTCAGCTTTCCAAGCAGCTGGGGTTATAGACTTGTGTCGCCAAGCCCATTCCCTTTAACACTTATTAAAATGTGAGTCTCTCTGTCAGAGTTTTCTTGTCTTGGCATGGGAGGGCCAGAACACTTATAACAAGGCTCCTCAAGTAAGGTTTACACTCTCATGCGAGAACCACTACTTCAAGTATTTTTCTTCAAAAACGTAGAGAAAAAGTTTCCTTTTCTCTACTGTTGGTGGGAGAGAAGATGGTACAACCACTGTGAAAATCGGTATGGAGATTCCTCAAAAAGCTAGGATTAGAGGTTGCATTTGACCCGGCTATTCCCCTCCTGGGTATTTTCCCAAAAGACCCGAAAACCTCATGTGACAGCCATGTATGTGCCCCACGTTTACAGCAGCACAATCTGCCACAGCTAACTCCTGGAAACAACGCAGATGTCCATCAACTGAAGAACGATAAAGAAGATGTGGCATTTTAATACAATGGAGTATTACTGATCTATAAAGATAAACTCACAGCTTTTATAGATAAATGGATGCAACTTGAAGACCATACGTATAAGTAATATAAACCAGGCCCACAGACAAGGCGTGGTGGTGCACGTCAATCGTCCCAGCTCATGGGAGGCTGAGGGAGGAGGATCACTGCAGGTTTGATACCAGCTGCAAAGTAGACTCGCGGTCAGTCTGAACTGCATAGTGAGACGCTGTCTCAAAAAGGCAACAACAACAACAACAACAACAATAAATTCAGACCTACATGTGTGAACATCGTATTGTCTCCCTACTGTAAGAATATGAAAGAGTAAGTGAAATCCAAAGTGTACAATAGATATGGTGACGGGAAGAGACGGCTGAATAGAGAAGAACAAATGAGATGAGAGAAAAGAGGAATAAAAAAGGAAAGAAAAAGGAGTGAACACACACACACACACGATAGCTAAGATAACTGCTACTCATTTCTATTGGTTTATTGAAAGCAACAGCTAAGGGCTAATTTCTTGGGACCAACTTTGCATGCTTACATCTGGTAACTGGAACAACTATTTAAAAGATAGCAATACTCAATACAACAACCATTGTTGAATTCCTATCATCTTTTTAAAAAGTTCTGTGTTGTTTTTATTTTTTAAAAATTATTTTTATTCTCTTTAAGAAGAAGAAAAAGAAGCTACGAAACGGCCAGCAGCCCCAGTGTGTGCACTGCGTCTCACGACCCTTTTCTCTGGGCTCACGGAGACGATATGTCCCTACGCCTTCCCTGAAGTTACACGGGCCACGTGACTGCCTTGGCGCTACTGGAAGGTGAGCAATGTAAGCTGTTTCCTAACCTCAGCATCCTCATGCATAATCCCCTGTGCTTCCTCTTTCTCATCCCTGGATGAGTTGTAGAAGACCCTGTGGAGGGAATGACTAGCTGAAAGCACCTGGGTCCCTGACTGGCCCCAGAGAGTTTTGCTGGCCATGATCAGGCCCCTCAATTAATGAACACAGCAGCTGAGGGTGAGACAGGGGCCCTCACTCAGTCCCCTGCCTTTCCTGCAAGAGAGGACCAACCTGAATGCAGGGCGATGGTGTTGAGGAAGCCCCCGCTGCCTCCAACTCCAAGTTTGCATATGCACAGGCTTCTGCCCACCTCCCCTTACTTCAAATATATATATTTTGCAGGCTCAGCCTGCCCTGGGGGTGGGGCTGGCGCAGCATGCAGTGCTGGGGATTGAGCTGCAATCCTTGCGGTTGCTTAAGCTTGACTAAAGGTGCTTTAGACCTCTGAACCATCTTGCTGGCCTTGAACTTGAAGCTACTCCACCAGTGCGCTGGTTGGCCTCCCTATCCTCTGCTCTCCAGTGAAACTCCACTGGAACAGAACTTAAAAGCACTCCTATGCAGGAGGGTAAGAAAAGGCACAGAGGTAATGTGTGTGGATGTACAGAGGGTTTTCTGGGGGCCTATTTCTCTGCTTGCACTAACAACGCAGTTGAAGATGTGGGCAGGGGTTAGATGGCTGACTTGCAAGGAAAGAGTTTTCACAGACAGATAGCCTGAGGTGGTGCCTGAAACCCTATTAGGTAGATGACTCTCCCCTACCCATCTGTCTAAAAGATAGAAACAGGACTCAGGAGAATTTTAATAAGGGATCGCTTAACTAAGGCATGCGTGGTTGTTGAGGTGGTGAGCTTCCTGACATGTGAAGGTGTTCAAGCAGAAGTCTGGGCAGCTACTCTGGACACAGTCAGACAGCTGAGCCAGCTTCTATCTCTGCCTTGTCCTCTGTGCTGAGTGCTGCTGCCTACATCCATTGGCCTCCTCAACCAGCTCTTCTTGAGTGGCCCAAGGACACTGCAAATGGGACCCTGGCCCACTGGGCGAGCGATCAGAATGCTGTACCAGCTGGACATCTCTGCTGCACTCACTCTATGTCTGCTTTTTCCTGTGTCCTCCATGGTTCCATCATGGAGCAAGCACTCCCCCTCTCCTGGATGGCCACAAAGCTCTTTGCAACTGTTTATAAGGTTCACTCTTTTGTCCTGCCCTGTCCTTTCTCTAAAACATAACCAGAGAGAACTGATACAAACGGAAGTCGGGCTGAGTCATTCCTCTTCCTTCCTATGACACTGTCAGTGACCAACTGCCCTTAGGGCCCAGGAGAGTGCCCCTCACCTGGCCTGTACACACCTGCTGGGGCTTGGCTCCCTACTCGATGCCCTTCATCCTGTGCTTGCATCCTCTCTCTGATGTTTCTGCATCTGCTGTGTCTAAGTGTGTACATCTCCCAGTAGATCAGCCCTTGAAGCTCACCAGCTGCAGGAGCACCTCCAGGTGCCGTCCAGTGCCAAAAGCTCTTCCTTTCGCCTCGAGCCTTTGTGTCTCAGCTCAACAATTACTTCCTTAAATGTGCCCTCCTGCACTGCTTCTGATGTTATCTTGATCACTGCTATACTCTCTCAAGTAAATATTTGTTCAAAAAGAAAAAAGAAAAGTGAAAAGGTAATAAAAGAGAATATCAGATAAGGAAAAAAGCCATAGAAGTATACCGCTACAATTTTGTAAATGATTAACTCCCTAGATCTCTGTGTAATAATGCGTAATTGTTCTTTTTTTACATTCTATAGGGATTTAAAGTTTAGAATATCCACAATTGATGGAAAATAAGTATTTCATATTATGTCTAAGGCATTTATATTCAGAAAGATAGTGATGTTAAACTCAAATGCCTATGTTATAGGGAATAATATCATTAAGTTTCTCTTCTGGAGGGTTGACAACTTAAGTTTGCAGTTCAAATAATTAAAGAAGAAGGGCTATAAGTACAGCCAATATTATGGCTCTAGCCCTTCAAGGTCAGTGAGGACACAGGACAAAAAAGAACCTGTACTGTAACAAAATATAACTCAGTGGAGTCCCAAATTTCCTGTTCAAGGAGATTATGGGGCCGCAGAGGAAAGGGATCCATGATGTATGGTGGAATCACCCAGAGAGAAAACATCCTCTGAGGCTTTCACAGAGAGCAAAATGGTCAAGCAATGGCCGTGACTCACCCAGACGGCTGCCACTGACAAAAGTTCTACAAACTGCAGTACATGGTTTCAGGGCAAACCTTGAGGTGATCTGACTGATCTTCTCAGATAAAAAAGTTACATATTCTTTGTAACATAGGCCTTGCTTTATCTTGGTCTTAACCATCCAGCAGAAAAGTCCAACCACGAGGTATAAAAAGGAAAGCCACATTAATATGCTGAGTTGTAAAAGGCTCAAATCAACAGTCCCCAATAATGCCAGATGAGCTGATAATGTACTATTGTTATGGTCTATTGGACTAAATATACAGGTACTTTCTCTTTGTGCAATGAAAAGAAAGATCTGTATTAATGATATTTAGATAAGAAATCATGTCTGCATTTTGTACTCTGAACAACTATGATGGAGTCATTATACAACGTACTAACTATTGTAAAAACAATTAAAATAAATAAATAAATATTTTTTAAAAGAAAAAAATGTGCCCTCCTGGATCTCTCTCATGGGGGATGTTCCCCCAACATAGGGTGTTCCATAAGCTACCCCTCTCAGAACTTGCCAGCAGTGGACTTTCACCTGGGACTCTGGAATTTTGTGACTAATGTGTACTGTAGCAGCTATAAACATAGTGGCCTTTATCATCAAGAAACAGTCAACTGGCAACAAATGCTAGAGAGGTCGTGAGGAAAAGGAACCGTTCTCCATTGCTGGTGGGAGTGCAAAACTGGTATAAACAATGTGCAAATCAGTATGGAGATTCCTTAAAAAGCTAGAATTAGAGGTTGCATTCAACCCAGGGATTCCCCTTCTGGGTATTTTTCCAGAAGAACTGAAAATATCACACCACAGTGATATATTGTGCACCCATATTTACAGCAGTGCTACTTGTCACAGCTAAATCTTGGAAAGAACTCAAATGCCCATCAACTGAGGAATGGATAAAGAAGGTGTGGCATTTTTATACAATGGAGTATTACTTATCTATAAAGAAAGATAAACTTATCATTTTAGATAAACGGATGCAACCCGAGACCATACTCATAAGTAAGACAAATTAGATCTGTATGTGTAAACATTGTATTGCCTTGCTAGGGTAATAATTTCAAAGCATGAATAAAATCTTAAAGTGTAATAGAAAACAAAACATGGTGGCTTGTTGTTACCCAGAAATGCCAAAACCAGCCCAGTGCATGACATGCAGTGCGCACATATTAGATTCTTGCTGAGCAAAACAAATGAATCACTAGGTGAGAAGGGTCAGAAGGGAAGCAGGATTTAAAAACTCACTCACTATGATAAGAATTTCATTTTAAGAAAAATCCACCTGTGAGTTTGAAATGTATCAGGAAGGAAGTCTGGAGGGCTGGGGAGATCGCTCAGCAAAATAAGCGCCTGCCTGGCAAGCACAAGGTCCTGAGTTCAATCCCAAGTACCGCAAAAAAAAAAAAAAAAAAAAAAAGGAGGGAAGCCTGGACAGGCTGGGCAGACTCCAGGATGTGGGCTATGGCCCAGCACTCTGTCTGGAGAGCGGGTTTGCCACGGTGACAGTGTCCCAGCGCTGCAGTCAGATGCCACTCAGGCTACACCTGCAATGTCCTCCTGTCACCAGATAAACTTGGCTGTGTGCACAACTAGTTTTCACAACCATTTATCAATATCTATTTGAATAATTGTTTTAGTTCCTCGAGATTAATAATAGGAAGAAAGAATGCTCAAACTGCAGACCACATGGCAAAATCTTTGACAGACAGTTTTTTATTTTCTGGGATGAAGCAGAGCAAATTCTAGATTACTTATTTTCTCTGGTCCTGTAGATTTTCCTGAAGGAGAAGGCTGCGGAGGGTGTGAAGGGCCTAGGGGACATGCTGCGGCCTGCAGGACACTCCCGTACCCACACAGAGTTGCCCTGCTTTCTGTTCGGGGACCTCCTCAGCTACGAGTGCTTCTGCTCAAATGGTTTGCAAGGACGATTTCCACTCCGTGATGCTCTTGCACTCTTAATCCCGATGCAGACTCCTCCCAGTTAACTGAAATTCCTTTGAGTAACAGACCCTTTCTGGGGTCCCGCGTACCCCCATCTGCTGAGCCCAGCTTAGCACATGGAGGTGACAATACAAATTATGGATACTATGCACGATGAAATGCAGAGATGGAGGGCAGGGAGGATTTTAGCAACCATACTCACACACTTCCAGCTATAATTTCAACAAAGTGAATAACTGAATGTTCATAATAAAATAAGGAATGTTGGTAATTAAATAACTCCCAAGTATCTTTAACTTAGTAGAGGATTCTCTTGCTTAGCAATGAACATGTAATAGCTATTAAAGAGACATCTAAATTTGATATGCTGTAACCCTCCCAGTCACAGAAAATCAGAAGTTATTTTATATAAGTTATTCAGTGTTTGTGAGAGATTCCACTATAGGAGTTAAAGAGATATCTACCATAGTGCATTTAAATTTGCATTGATTTCTTAAAAATTTATACTTTTGGGGACTGCGTCTGGCTCCCGTTCTTACAGCCACTGCAGTACCCTGAGCTTCACGGAGACAGCGTTGGGGCAGTGAGAGCTGGGTGGGCCCTGTGTCACTCCATACCTCGCTGAGGAAACAGGCAACACGGGCAGAGGAGATCCTAAGAAGTCGAGAGGCGAGATGTCGCCCTTTGAGCAAGCTTGCTGAGAGGAGCACAGGAAGCACCCAGATGCTGCCGTTAACTTCTCAGAGTTTTCTAAGAAGTGGTCACAGAGGTGGAAGACCATGCCCGCTAAAGAGAAAGGAAAATTTGAAGACATGGCAAAAGGCGGACAAGGCTCATTATGAAAGAGAAATGAAAACTTATATTCCTCCTAAAGGAGAAACAAAAAAGAAGGTCAAGGACCCCAATGCACCGGAGAGGCCTCCTTCAGCCTTCTTCTTGTTCTGTTCTGAGTATCGCCCAAAAATCAAAGGAGAACATCCTGGCCTCTCCATTGGTGATGTCGCAAGGAAACTTGGAGAAATGTGGAATAATACTGCAGCAGAGGACAAGCAGCCATAGGAGAAGAAGGCTGCCAAGCTGAAGGCAAAGTATGAAAAGGACATCGCTGCCAGCCGGGCTACAGGAAAACCTGATGCAGCAAAAAAGGGAGTCGTCAAGGCTGAAAGAATCAAGAAAAGGAAGGAAGAGGAGGAGGAGGAGTAAAAGGAGGAAGAAGACGAAGAGGAGGATGATGAACAAGTTTGTTCTAAGACAGTTTTTTTCTTGTCTATAAAGCATTTAACTCCCCTGTACACAACTCACTTCTTTGAAGGAAAAAATTGAAATTATGGCTGTGTAAAATTTGTTTTTAAACTATACAGTGTCTTTTTTCTTTCTTTCTCTCTCTCTTTTTTTTTTTTTTTTTTTTTTTTTTTTTTTTTTTTTTTTTTTTTTTTTTTTTTTTTTTTTTTTGTATAGTTAACACACTACCGAATGTACCTTTAGATAGCCCTGTCCTGGTGATACTTTCAATAGCCACTAACCTTTCCTGGTACAGTATGGGTATTATACATTGGCCTGAAATTTAAAACAGGTTCTTGTTGGCACACAGCATAAATTAGGTACATATGGGATGAAGATGGAATTTTTCATCTTTATTTGTCTCTGATGCACTTATATGAAATAATTGTTCTGTTCACTGAATACCACTCTGTAATTGCAAAACAAAGTTGCAACTATTTGGTTGATATTCTGAATGCTTCTGGGTAAATATAGCTTTTTTTTTTATTAGTATTGTTGTCCTTTTCATAGGTCTGCAACTTCCTCCTAAAAGGAAGCTAGTCTTTTATTTTTGCCCATCTTGAGTCACATGAATTATTCGTGTTTACCTGCTCATATACTTAGTGGGTGCCAGCATCTGTCTGCACGCCCTGTGTATCGCGATGGGGGCAATAAAAGTCAAACTGCGAATGTTTTCATCCATAAAAGTCCAAAATCTCAGTTATTGATAAAACGAATTTCACATAGCCCTTTGTAAAGAGTAATTCTGTTCTTAGGTAGCATGGGGTTATTAGAACCAAGCAATCTGAAAGTCTGTCCTAGAAGGACTGGTATGCTCTGATCTTTACACGAGGAGTCTGAACTCCCACTGCCATGTAATGGCAGTGGTATTGTGCAGCTCTCACAGTGAAGGGGGCCTGAGAACGGGTCCCCAAAAGTGTGAGCTTAAAACACAGGACTCCAGTTTCCGGTTAGCATTCCCAAGGAAGGCAGTGAAAGTGCTGGCTGTATCTGCCTTTACCCATTTTGGACTGCTCTGGAAACTTGACTTATAAAAGTTTTAAAGTTAGGCCACAAACTAGAAAAGGGTAGACTTTCTGTAGTGGGGGAGGGGGTCTCCATTTAGACAAAAGAAAACATGAATTTCACATCTTACCTATGAATTACCCAATTTATTTGAGTTTTCTTTACAAAACTTATTGGAGTCATGTTTGTCTGCTTAGCAGTTTAAGGAAAAATGTGACAATTTTGTGAGCTTTGAGATTATCACTCTTAAAGTGCCAGTGTTTTAAAATAGGGTTCTTGTGATTTTACACTTTTGTGATGGAGTGCTATTTTGTTATAGATTTTTAACTTGGATTCTTTCCATTTGCATTTGTTTATGTAATTTCAGGAGGAATACTGAACATCTGAGCCCTAGATGATACTCATGAACTAACTGCAGAGGTTTTAGATGGATATATATATAATTATATTTTATAATTTATAATATAAATTATATATATATAATTTTCTTTTTCTTCTTTTCAAAGCAGAGCACACTACTTAAGATTTTAATTAATAGACTCCATGAAGCTTATTCTTACAATTAACACATAGAAGTTTAAAGCTTTGTTCTTTTTTTAAAAAAATGTATTTGGTACAGGGTTATACTATGCAGCTTGGACTCTATAGTAATCCTCCTGTTTCAGCCTCTCTAGTGCCGGGATTACAGGCTACCACGCCTGGTCCAAAATCTGGCTCATCTTAATTATTGTTTATAATCATGTCAATGGCCATAACTGTCTCTATGAACATATTACTCCGTGTATTACAATAGAAAAATTAAAACTTAGAAATAGTTCAGATGTTTGGTTCCTTAAATAAAAAGTAGAAGGGAAAAAATTTCCATTATTAGAAAATCTTCATAAAAGAAAACTTCTAGCAGAAATTCATGCCCTTTGAATTCTAAAGAAACCCTTTTAAGAGTTGATATCAATATGCATAAAATAAGTTTAAACATCAAGATTAAAGTCATGCTGTAGGCATTTAATTTCCTTGAGTTGCAGAAAATGAACACAGTGTAGGTCAGAGATGTTACCATTAATTATTCTACTCTCACTGAGGGCTACAGGTCTTTGTAGTTAAATTGCAAAACCTGAGGGTCTATTCTCTAATTGTCTTTTAAAAAATAAACATTCATTCTGGTCTCATGGTACAATGTTCTCATTATTATATTCATTTAAGTTTGAAGGGTCTCTAATGCCTAACCAGAAAAAAAACCTGCTGAATTTTCAACTCTAGTCACTTAGGGTCATGTTCCACTGTTATATCTACTACCTAATAAATCAGAAGCAAAGCACTGAAGTCCAGTCTTTCAATTGGATCAATTTTTACTTTAGTGTATGTGTGTTGCTACTAAGAATGTAAAAATATGAAAAGCTGACCTAGCATTGTGCTATTATCTTAGGCAAGGTACTTACTCATTTTCTAAATCTTGTGTTCTTGCCGGGCGTGGTGGCTCACGCCTGTAATCCCAGCACTCGGGAGGCTGAGGCAGGAGGATTGCTGCGAGTTCGAGATCAGCCTGGGCTACAAAAGTGAGCTCAAAGCCAGCCTGAACTGCACAGTGAGACCCTGTCTCAAAAAGCCAAAAAAAAAAAAAAAAATCTTGTGTTCTTTATCCATAAAACTGGGATAAAAAGGGCATTGAAGTTGTGACAAATTTCTATGGAAAAAATGAATGTAGGCCAGTGAGATAGCTCTGTGGTCTAAGCATCCGCCTGACAAGCACACAGTCCCAGGTTTGAGCCCTGGTACTGTATGCCATGCCACTCCAGGCACACTGTGCTGGCCACTGAAAAGGGCATGGTAGTGCATGCTTGTAATCCCAGCAATAGGGAGGCTGAGACAGGAGGATCACTACGAGTCTGCGCTGTGTAGTGAGACCCTGTACCAAATACATAAATAAATCTCTAATATATATATGGCTGTAACACACAAGTCCACACAAGTGAGGACTCAATGCTTCGTAGCTAAATTGCTAAGTCTACCCTATGCACTCTGAAGAGTGTGCAAAGCTACAAAGCTGCTCAGCCACGCACTCCTTACCTCACCCGTTCTCTTGGCAGTGATGGCTTCATTTGGGAGGTGCTGGTGAGGCAGGCAGCGAGGAGCACACAGCCTCTGCCACACAGCTCACAGTCTCATCGGGAGACGGATGGTAAAACACGGAATTAGTAGCCACACAGCTGTGACTGGGGTAAGAGCTATGAACAAAAGTTCCACCGGGAGATGAGTGTGTTCCATGGGGGCTTGGGGTCGAGACCGTGGAGTCTGGGCAATCATGTCCAGTCTGGGGCCCAGGTGAGAAAGGGTGCCCTGGCACATGACAGGTCTTTGTGCAATTTCCAGGGCCCTGTATGCGATGCTATCACTACTCTATCTCTGCAGAGGAAGAAACGGAGGCTCATCAGCTTCTGTGCAGATCTGTGGAGCTCTCAGAGCAGGGATTCAGGAGGCAAGGGCCCCGGGCTGCTCTGTGCCTTCCCCTGGTCACACCTGATTCTGCCTGAAGTGCACTTGAGGGTACTGCAAGGATTCTTGCGGCACCCGATACCACGGTCTATGCAGTCTCTAAACCCATCTGACTAAGCCTGTTTGGCTAGCTGAAAATGGGTCTACTGATGAGCATGCGGAGAAGCACAAAAATCTTTATAAGCAAGCTCAGTGCGTGTGAGAAGGACAAGTAGGGCTTATGAGGGCGTCAAAGATACTACAATACTGGCTTAGTATCCTTTCCAGAGGGAAGAAAAGCCAGGGTGGAGGCGCTGGGGGCAGGAAGGTAACGTGACAGGAAGGCGGGGCTGCAGGGGTGGGAACTGTGTCACGCTGCAGAGGACATGCCAGGTGCAGGGCTCCCAATAACATTTTGTCTTAGGCCTGCTAGAAGACCATCGGCCCATGAACTCTGCAAATACAATGAAAGCAGCCAGGTCAATGATGAAGGCAACAAAGGCCCTGATTACAGTGCCTTTGACTTCTGTAAATAATTTAAACCAGCATTTAGTCTTATCTTTTGAATAAAAAGTTTGGTATTTTTGAAAGGCAATAAAATAATATTAAAAATAAAATTAGAGTAACTCTTCCAGTGGTGCATGGATAGGACCTTAGGTATAAAGTTGGGGTATGCTGACAAGACATAAAGTAACAACGTACAGGGCATTGCTTTTCTTTTGACATTCTTGAGTCATAAAAAAATTAGCCTAATTTTGTTCCTTATTCTTAATGAACATCTTTTTAAAAGGAAAATGACTTCTTTATCTCAAAAACGCTTTCCATTTTGAATAATAGGCATACTGCTTTTACAGGCCTTGGTGGTAATTTCCACAGTTGGACTTAGAAACAAGGTAGCTTAGCTTGGGAGATAGCTCAGTGGCACAGTGCATGCCTGGTAAGCGCAGGGTCTTGAGTTTGATTCCCAGTACAGAAACAAAGAGAGAACAGGAAAGAAGAAAGAAGAAAGATGAAACAGCAGTAGCAGCAGCAGTAGCAGCAGCAGCAGCAGCAGCAGCAGCAAGGCATCTTCCTCCAAACTGAGCGGATTTACTGGGAAGATAACGCTTGGACCACAGCTGAGAGGCTGCTTCAGAGGGGTTGGCTTCCTGGCATCGGGCAGCCCAGTCCCACTGCAGCTCTAATTCTTGGCCTTAGAAACCCTTGGCCCTGTTAGAGACCAGGTGGTGACTGTGGCGTGGAAGGACTACAAGGGCTCCCTGCGCCAAGGGCTCAGTGCTGGAACGCAGCCAGGAAGAGTTCAGTGCTCGCTGGGAGGATGACAGTCATGGCTGGCTGCTCGCTCGACAGCCTTCTCTGCTCCAGTCCACACTGACTTTCCATGCCAATTCAGAAAGCCATCTATCTAAAAAGTAGGAGTAGGACTCCTATAGTTTTCAGAATCAAATTTTAGTCAGGGAGAGAGCAATAAGCAAATAAGTAAAAAAGAAAATGCAGGCAGTGAGGAATACTGTGCTGAAAGTAAAAATACTGCTCTGTGACCAGAGGAACGTCCTGTGGGCTGGAGAGGACCCTGGTCACTCCAGACGAACTCACCATTACTAGAAGTAGGGAAATACGCAACTCAGTGAAAATATTCTACAATCCATACTGACATGTATGTGTCCCCCTGAGAGGTAACTCATGTTTTTGGGCTTGTGCATGTACACACCCTACATGAACAACTACTGCTTTTGTTCACAGGGGTGGCATCCCACCAAAGCAGCGTCAGGGCTACGTTTGTCACTGCCTGTCGTGACTTGCAGCAGTCAATCTGTGTAGCTGCACTGTACCTTACTGGAGGAGGACTAGTAGTTTAGTATACAAATAGTTTGTCTCTGGTTTTGCTACTATAATCATTGTGGTCATAAATAAATATCTAAAGGAGAAACATAAATGGAAGTGATTCCTGTGGATTAATGCAATTATCACACTGATGAAGTGCATTTTTCATATTTAATGTTCTATTATGTTAAAAATTTTAAATTTTGGCAATGACGACAGAAAATTAAGAATCACTCTGAGAATAGTTTGTGACATCTTTCCCATATTTTAGACACACTGACCAAAGTCCATTCTAAATTCCTCACACATTTTACATTTTTTTAAGTGAAGGAAGCTGCTAAGTTCTACTTTTTTTTAAATTGAAGATGTGGAAAGAGAATATAAAGTCCAAATTTAAGAGATGACTTGAATTTATTTTGAATTATTATCATATATTGGAACTAGAAATTGAAACTTCAAATTTCTTTAACCAACTATCAATCCAAAGCAACTTAACCAAAAACTGGAGTTTAGGAAAGAAGAAATTAGAGTGTGCTAGGTTTTCTAAGTCAGAATCAAAAGTCTTTTCCTCTTAGGTCTGTCTGCTTTGGTGTATGATGTGTCACTCAAATTTAATCTTGCTTTCACAATGTGGAACCCAAAGAAGACATTCCAATAGATTTCCCTTATCCCCAAGATAGTGATCTGACTGTGCTATGTTTTCTGGCTAGATAAGCTAATTTACCCATTTGTGCTTGCACCAGGAGGTAGAGACATCCGTCTTACTTTAAAAAGGACTGAAAATCTATTAAGACTGTTGGTAGGAAAAGGAGGGCACTAGGGAAAACTGCCTTCCAGCTCTTAAGTAAATCACTAGCTCTGATTTGTGCGTACGGGGCCAATGCCTCTTGTCATCAGGGGCTGAATGCTCAGCTTCAGTGACCAGACCGGCTTCTCTGGTTCTGGTAAACTGAGGTCCACTGATGAACAAAGACCATCAGCCCCCACAGTTGCCTTCGGACTGACAGCATTAGCTCCTATGCGCCGGAACTGAGAGCCGATGCTGGGGATGTGCAGATATTTCGAAATCCAGTTATTTTTTACTTCCATCAAAGGCTCTCGATCAAACTACGACTTGCAACAAGACACAGTCCAGAAAAACTATGTTTCACAGTTTATTTTTTGTCTTCTGTGACAATGCTAGGGAGCACCCACAGGACGTGGCTATGTGTTTCTCTAGAGGCCTCACAGGGATCTCTGAATATGTGCATTTAGAATAAAATACGACATAAAATAAAAAACAATTCACATAAGCACTACACAGTCAATTATAAGAGCACACTCATGTAATTCAAATTTTGTCATGGCGAATCTGCTTTTCAGGTATAAAGGGTTCAAATAAAGAAGTATTTTTCCTGGATTTTTCTATATTAAAAAGCCCATACTGTTCTTGGGCATGTTTATTACTTTTAAAAAATGATATCCTGAGAACAATAATCATTATTATATTCACTTACAGTGAGCTCAAAGTCTTACGGGCATGAGTAGGAGCAAGTGGAAAGTGTGAAAGAGGAGCAGAAGGGCAACCTATAGTCACGTAGTTTTAGCTGTCACATCTGGGTAAGGAGGCAGACCAGTGAGAAAACTGCGGCCTGCTATGAATGTCAACACAACTGGGGTGCACCGCGCAGAAGGAGTTCATTATTAGACGACAAGTATTATGAATATGTGACTCGATTTTACTGTTACTATGCAGCGGCAGCCTATTTATAGAATTTTCAGAGCATATACTAATACTCGTGGCCAATGAAAAAGTTTGTTTAACATACTGAATTAATGATGAAACTAGTATTGCTTGAATTCTCCTTTAATCTCATATATTTTAAGTACTGTTGAACTTTAATTTTAAAAAGTTATAATATCTATATCCAGATTTGCATTTTTATTCAAAAACATAATTCTCAAAGCACTAAGCCATGGGGATAGTAGAAAAACGGAGCATTTATAATCACAAAATTACATAGCTCAGTCATGTTATTGAAAGTGATCAGAGCACAGGAGCTACGGACTTAGGTTTTGCTACTGAAAATATTCTTAACTAATTTCATTTTGTGGCTAATTTTCCCTACAACCAAGTTGTGACCCACAGTCTACAGTGGATATGTGGGTGGTGAGATGATTTCATCTTGTGAATTTTCTACAGGCTCATCAATGACCATGATGTGTATATAATGCATTTTTTCTCTCTCTACTGACATAAAATATATATAACAATGAACAATTTCTCATTATTTTCTCTCTTTGCTATCAAAAATCTTGCCCAAAGTTGATAAATGTGAGGCAGGTGATGGCCATATGAGAGTTGTGCACTTTATGTATGTTTTTCTGCATCTTTGTAAGTTTGGAAAAGTCACAATAAAGGGATAAAATATATATACAGTCTGCTTCCAGAGTTTATACTAAAGAAGTTACAAAACAGGTCCAGTTCTCCAGGAACATACGAACCTACGGCATACGTGTTATTCTTCTTTATTTTTTAAATTTTTTTTTTTTTATTTTTTGTCTTTTTGAGACAGGGTCTCGCTATGCAGTTGAGGCTGGTCTTGAGCTCACTTTTGTAGCCCAGGCTGGTCTCGAACTTGCACCAATCCTCCTGCCTCAGCCTCCCGAGTGCTGGGATTACAGGCGTGCGCCACCACGCCTGGCCATGTTATTCTTCTTTAAAGATAACAGATGTCAGTGTACGAGTTGTCTTTTCTGAACTAAAATCTTGGCACTTAAGTTTAACTGCAGAGTTGGATTTTGTGATAAATAAAAGGGCATTGGGCTGCAGTTTTGGCCTCCATCTCTAAAAGGGTCTCCATCACTGCCTAGAGCACACGATGCTAGTGAAGATGACTAATATCCTAAGATACATACACAGGGGATAAACAGAGAGCAAAACGAGGTCGTTCTAGCAACTCTGACCAAGGTCACCTCCTTTCTCCTGGCTCTAGCTTCCCCTCCCTCCACTCTGACCATTCTCACACCCGACCTGTCATCTGATTCCTCGGTTTCTGCCGGCCTCATCCCTGTAGGTTCTCTTGGGTCTGCCGCTTTCCTCTTTCACAGCTTCTGCCAGTCTGGGCCAGGCTGCTGTAAAGACCCTCAGTGATCCCTGGCCTCACTTGACTTCAAAGTTCACCGTGAATTCTGTGGTACAATTCAACTTGTTAACAAGAAGCTATTGTGCCTTTATTTTCAGAACGTAAGATACACCCCAGCCATAACTCCCACCCCTCCTATGGGAACTGAGTCCAGATCCATCTCCAGGCTCTGAGCCTTTTAAACTTGAGACAGAGTCTGACTAAGTTGACCCGGCTAGGTTTGAACTTGTGGGCCTCCTGCCTCAGTCTCGGAGTGCTGAGACTACAGGTGTGCACCAGCACGCCTGGCTTCTGATCTAAATCAAAATGCAGCCTTTCTGTGCAGGCCTGCCGTTCATCTTAGGAACTCCATGGCACTCAACTTCACATTTTGCTGTCTCCTTGTTTCTGTGCAGTTTTCTGCCCCATCTAATACTTCCACAAATCTCAGTATAGACTGAATACTTTCATGATTTCTCATTTCATAATTATCTATAATAACTGTCATCATTTTACCTTGCTCTAAACTGTTTCACTACTTGTATCACTGGAATCTTGTGGCCTTCATGGGACTGAGGGACCTAATGGGTCTCCACCGTATCTACACAGAAGCATCGCCAGAGGGGTTAAAAGGCAAAGAACAGAACAAAACAAAAAGAACGTATCTAAGCTGGCACTAAATCAGAATATCTGGGAGCACGGCATAGATGCCAGGATATATATATATATATATATATATATATATATATATATATATATATATATATATATATATATAAATATATATATATTTAAGACAGGGTCTCTTACCTATTGTGGGCTTGAACTCGCAACCCTCCTGCCTCAGCCTCCCAAGTGCTGAGATTACAGGTGTGTACCCAGATAGGAAAAGGCACACACACACACACACACCCCAGCTGTGTCCAACCTGTAGGGAGCAGCAGCGTTTCAGTTGCTCATCACTCATTCGGACAGTAGCCATGCTGTCACAGAGGGCAAAATTCTGGCAGTCCTGGTCTATTTGGTTTGGTTTGCAGAATGGTTAGGAAAAACTTTACACAATACTTTTAGATTAGAGAACTTATAAACCTTCTAATGCCCTGTTCTTCTGGGAAGACTTCACAGCTCTGGCGGCACTGCAGCTCCCTGTGCTCCGCAGAGAATCTGCTTCCGGTTGGCTGCAGCCCCTGCCGCTGCTCACAGGGCACCGTGCTTACAGCCGTCCCAGTGCAGCACTTTGAAGCCCAGACTGCTTCCGGAGAAGACCCATTTCTCTGGAGTGCTGGCTCATCTTTCCTCAGTATCTCTGTCCCCTCATTCCCACGTGAAGCTGACGAAGCAGAAAATGATTCTACACATCGAGTATTTGGGCAGCAGCCCCAAGTGCTCACTCACTGATCTTGATCCCAGCAGCCATTCGAGTTTGTAGCACCTGGGCTGGTCCACGGCCACTGCTATGCTAAGTACTTAGCACAAAAAAGAAAGATGCGTGTGGCCTTGTCCTGATGAAGGCCTGACTTACCGCGGGAGGGTGCAGACAGGTTGTGCTTCCGATTCAGATGTCTCAATGCTTACCTGACTCTGATCTCAGTGGGTGTCCCCCAAATTTTATTTCCGTTTGGCGAAGCTTAGTCATGTTCAACAGCTGGGTGACATGGGGAACATCGGTCGTCAGCTGGCAGCTTCGCGGGATGATGTCTGTGGGCTCCTCCGCTGCGAAGGGAGCGCCACACACGGCTGGAAGTCAAGACAGACGGTCACTCGATCACTCGCAAGCTGCAAGCCATTTTCCCACGGGACTTACTCTGTGATGAAGCCGGTTATGGCGCAGCGGTTCAGAGTACAACTCCGAGTGAGCCACTCGACCTGGAAGCCTCGATTTGCACGTCTATGCTAAAAAATCTAAGGGGCTATAGGCACTGAATAGGTAAATTTAGTTTTTAGTTTCTAGTGTGAAATAACTTCAGAGTTGAAAATAAGTTTTGAAAGTATAGTTTCATGTATGCCTTTTATCTAGCTTTATTTAAAGTTCACATCTTACCTTTGAATACTTTTAAGGAAAGATAATACTTAAAAAGTTATAAATATAACTTTATAAATAAAATATTACTAAAGTTAAAATAGCATGCTATTTTAGTTTTATTCATGTATATTTATGAGAATACTTTATATTCATGAAGGTATCTTAAGACAAGAGGAAAAGATCAAAGGAGAATTTTTAATTTTCATTTACAATATTTTATTCTTATTTTTTTAAATAAAAATAAATTTTCCTTTGATCCTTTCCCGCAGTCTTAAGGCACCTTCAAACATACAAATTCTTTTGTTTCTTTCCTATCTCAAGTGCTGAAAATGTATGCTATTTATTTTTCAGAAATTATAAATACCTGCTAGGCACAGTGGTATAGGCCTATCATCCCAGCCCTTGGGAGACTGAGGCAGGAGGACTACTGCCACTTTGAGGCCAGCATGAGCTACACAGTGAGTTCAAGGCCAGCCTGAACTGTACAGCAAGATCCTATCACAAACAAAAATTATAAATTCCTATTTACAAAGATCTTTCAGTTTCCAAGACTAGATTCAAAAAATAAAAATATCACATAAAATGGAATGGGCATTTCTAGGGCTTTTGATACTACTGTGTAATAAGTCCTTCCTATGATATTAATGCTGATTGATTTCTGTCCTTATTAGTTATAAATGAGAAAAAATATATTCACAATAAAAACGGCCATAAAATAAGTAGGATAAGGTAAACTAATAATCAAATGGGTGAAAGATACAAACAGACAATCTGCTAAAGAGAAAAAGTATTATTTGTTTTTTAATATTGATTTTTATTCATTTATGCATTTGGTACAGGGTCTCACTATGCAGCTCAGACTCATAGTGATCCTCCTGTTTTTGGCCTTCCCAGCACTGGGCTTACAGGAGTGCACCACCACATCTGGTCTCAGTGGCTGACTCAGTGGGCCTAGGGGTGGGACTGGAGTGGCATGTGGTACTGGGGATTGAACCCTGGTCCCTGGGCTTGCCTAAGCGGGTGCTTGGTCTGCTGCACTATCTCTCCAGCCCTTAAGGAGTACAAAACAGAAAAATTGCGTGATAAAAGAATATCACTTAACAAAATAATATGAATTTCACAGTATTTGTTGTAATACATGTTGTCTTCCAACTAGGCTATATTCTTAGATATACACATTCAAAATTGGAAGAAAACAATACACGAAACTAACAAGAGAAAAAAGACAATTGAAAAAGGGAGACAAAACAAATTAAACAATGACCGCTCCTTTCCATGGATCAACAGCAACCCACAGGATGGCTGTGCCAACCACCCCGCTTACATGCATAGATACATCTTTCCCCCAACTCCCTTCTCCTGTCTTTCTCCTCAGTTAAGTAACTCCTTCCTTTGTTTAACTGACATTTAGAAAATCAATACAAAGCAAACTCACAAAACAAAATATTTGGAAAAATAACTAGACTAGCTCTCACACACATTTAAAACACATGTCAAACTTCTGTGAGATTTGGGGCCAGCAAGATAGATCAGTGGTCTAAAGGTCCTGCTTAGGTAAGCTTAGGCAGGTGCAGGGGACTGCGGTCTGATCCCAGGCACCACGTGCCATGCCAGCTCTGCCCTCAGTGCGGGCTGAGCTGCCCCCTGCCACCCTCCAAAATTCTGTGATTTTTAAAAAGGATACTTTCCACATCAATATCAGTATTGGTGTGTTAAGATTTATTTGATACAGGGTCTCACTATGTAGTTCAGACTCATAGTGATCCTCCTGTCTCAGCCTCCCCAGTGCTAGGATTACAGGCATGCACCACCATGCCTGTTTTCGGGGTCAGCACAGCATGTGGTATCAGGGATCAAACTTAGGTCCTTGCACTTGCCAAGCATGCATTATGCCAGTGTGCTATCTCCCTAGCACTAAGATTTTATGTGAAAGGAAGAGAATTCTGAAGGTCAATAAGAACCTAAAATAAAATACTACCTTCTGATTCTCATAGAGAGAAACCACAGAAACTTCACTATGGAGTATGTATAAATAGTATAGGACATGATGCTATCTGAAGTTTCCAATGAATTAAATACCTGAGTTTGTAACTAACAAAGGATAGATACCAAACCTCTGGAAAATAGGTAACAGGGCATATTTTATAAGGAATACTCAAGATTCATTTACAAGGGAGACTGGGCATGGTGGTACACGCCTGTAATCCCAGCTCTTGGGAGGCTGTAAACAGGTGGATCTAGTAGTGAGACCCTGAACACCCTGTAGACCTTTCCCTAAAATTATAAAACAACAACAACAACAACAACAACCCCCCAAAACAACAAAAAACAAACAAACAAAAGAATCATATACAAGGGTTCAGCCAGATAAGTCAGCAGATTGAAGTGCCTGCTTAGGCAGGTGCAGGGGCTGAGGTTTGATCTCCCAGCATGCTGTGCTGGTCCTGCTCCCAGGGTGTGGTGGGACAGATACTGAGACTGAGTGTGGTGGTGCCTGCCTATAATCACAGTGCTTGGGAAGCTGGAAACAGGAGGATCTAAGAGTCTGATCTGTGTAATGATACCCTGTACTAAGTATATTAAAAAAAAATCATATACAAGAAGTACAGGAAATCTATGCCCATGCTAAACACTGAATAATCCAGCTGAGGGCCTAGAGCACATAAAAATGCCTCCTACAAGTCCAGTGGAGGCCTAGAGCCTAGATCAGTGTTACATGCAGGCTTGCTTCAAGGATCTGTGCTGGAAAGGCCCAAATGTCCATGTTGGAAGGTCCCGAGCTCCTCCGGTGAAGGGGAAAGCCGAGGTCCCCTCAGGAGAGACAGTGGGGCAAGCTTCTGCATGAGGCTGAGCAGTGCACCATCTTCCCCTCCGGAGCCAAGAAGCATGCTGCAGATGAGGACCCAAAGTCCACCGGGAAGCCAGCACGACAAGGTCCTCCAGCAGCCGGCAACAGCGTCTCCAAGCAGCCCCCTAATAGCGCTTGGCAGCTGCTCCTGCTCTGCCTTTTCTGCTGTGGCAGCCACGCTCCGTGGGCCCCCACACCAAGCTCATGAGTTCAGCTCAGCTGGCTATAAGAAGATGCCCACCAGCCGGCTATCTGCTATAATAATCTTCTATGGAAAACAGAACAAGGCAGAGGTGAGGACATCGCTCTAACCTGAATCTTACAGGCATGTGGCAGGCGTGCAGGTCAGATTTCATAATAGGAGGCTCAAATTGCCTCTGGGCCACCCTTTCTGTGTGGCTTCTGTCCCTATGCACTTGAGAGTGTCTCACTACTGAATGGGCTGCTCTTTTAGGGCAAGCTATGGGGGGAAGTAAACCTGCAATGAGAGAAGTTGAAAACTAGTGGCTCATTATTTAAAAATAAAGGCTTCCTATGGTATAGTTTAGATGATTAGTGACTCCAAAGGCCCACGTGCTGAAGGCCTGGTGCTCAGGGCAGTGCTAGTGAGAAGGGGGCTAATGAGAGGTGCTAGGGTCTAGGTTTCATGGGACCCGGCATCCCTCCTTTCTTTCGTCCTAGCTGTACAGTGAGCAATTGTGCTCTATCACATGCTTCCATCATGGTTTGCTGCCTCAACAGCAGCCCAAGGCAATAGGACTTATTATGGGCTATCAACTGAAATAACCCTTTTCTCCGTGTAAGCTGATTATCTTCACATATTTTCTTATAGTGATGGAAAGTTACAAAACCAATCAGCAAGCCCACTTACTAACTTCTGGTTCTCATGCTTTCTTTGGAACTTCACGGAGGAAACTTGGGAACTAGCATTCATCTTATTTTTGTGAAAGCAAATTATGAAGAGCTCTCTGGCCATCTACTGCCCAGTAGCTGAGCATTCTGCAGCCCTAACTGGAAGGTAACTCACTTCTTTACCAGCCGCCTTCCCCTAACTTCTCTACATCTTTAAATCAGACTGAGATTATTTCATTAGCATTTATTGCTTGACTTAAAAGGATTTATCCTGAAAAGTACCATAGATTCTACATAAAAATTAAGGTTCATTGAATTAAAATTGAGCCCATGGAGGCCATGGCTCGCCTTCTTTCATACACTCTTTTTTTTTTTTTCCTTATTCAGGTAGTAGAGATCGACCCAGGGCCGGCTTGCACGAGCCAAGTGCTTGATCTCTAAGCTACATCCCAGTCCACCCCTTTGTTTGAGACAGGGTCTGCTAAGCTGCCCAGGCTAGCTTTGAACTGTGGTCCTTGTACTAGAAGCCTATTTATTACTGATCTCCTCATAAGTGGTGGGCCCTCGTCTGGTGATCAGGAATGCGGTGAGAAACCAGAGTAACTCTGTCTTTGGTTCTTTGAAGTTTATGTGTAACAGAGGACAGGAAACAAATCAAATCACACTTCACTGTTATGAGGGTAATGTTCCAAGGGATGAAGGGGTGCCGAGAGGTTAATGGCACAGCAGTCAGGAGAGGTTTGGTCTGGTAAAGAGATATTAAAGCTGAGCCCAAAAGCGCAAGCAGAAAACAAACTGGCGAAATGGTGTGGGTGTGCGCCTTCAGGCGGAGGGAACACCGGACCCGAGCTTATGCAGGCCAAGGCAGCCGGAGCCCTCCAGGAGCTGAAGGAAGGCAGCTCTGCCAGAGCTGCTGAGAGCGCGGTGGGGGGCCCTAGAGACGACTGTGGCGCAGCATGGCGCTGGAAGGGGATGCTCAGGGAACGTGCGCACCCGCCCAAGAACAGCCACACAGCAACCGCACGCGGCTGCCCAGTCTCCCCTTTCCTTCTTTCTTTACTCTCTGCTCATCTCTACAGTGAGAAGTACTCCCTGGACATTATTTAGACATCCTAACTTTGCCCCCAGGTGATACATAACAAATCAAGCTGAAAATGGATTCTGGGGCCTATCTCTATTGTTGTGTCAATTAAGTTCTATCTTATGGAAGCCAGTGTGTGTGAAATCACAGGCCACTTGATTAGTGTTTGGATAATGACAAATCTAAACAGCTTGCCAGCAAATCTGAGAGCTTGTAATACTGGCTGGGATGGTCCACTCGGAATGGCAAATAGGTGCACAGAAAAGAAGGGCAGGAGAGAGCGAACAGACTTGTGCCTGGGGCAGGCGCCTCAGCCAGCTGGTGGCTGCTGGGTATCTGTGCTCCTGGTGTGAGCTGGTGTATCAGGACGCTTGGCTGACTTTGTAATCCTCTTCACCTTTCTTTGACCATAAAGTCATCATAAAATGAACCATTCTGTAGGTGCTTAATGTCTTTAATGAGGATCTTAACTTGCTTTAAAAATGAAGTCATCAATTTTAATATACATATAAAGGACTTTATGCACTAAAACCCAGAACCATAGGGGGAAATGCCTGGGAAAGAAGGGAGATTTATAGATCTTCACTTCATGGCTCCTCCTAGCTCATGGAGTTTAAATAAGGACTAATTTTACAATAGTTCACTGGTCCCAGGCTCCTCTATACTCACTTTCTCTAGCTGGCAGCGGCCTGAAGTGCCTACCCCAGTGCCTCACTTCCATGAGTCACCTTTTGAAACGTCAGTGAGAGTCTAACACTGTAGAGCACCAGTCTGGGCCACATGCAGGCTCTGCAGTTTTGCTGCATCATCCTTTCAGTCACGTGCCATGCAATTATCAGCCTGCCTCTGGGCCTGGCCTGCCCGCAGAGCTCTGCTCCCGCAGAGAGCACTCTATCATACAGACGGATGTGAAGAAAACAGCGTATGGGGGTGCTCGGGAGCAGACCGCCCTGGATGGATTTGCTGCTCCAGCACTGCTTGGCTCTGGGCCTTGGCAGAGAGGCAGTACTCGCTGGACTGTGAGATATGATATAAAAACAGTACTTTCTTCATAGGGCTGTTATGATTAATTATGATTAAATGAGATTTAAATGATGATTAATATATGTAAAGGATCAGGAGTACTGCCTGGTACATAGCAAGTAATGTGTTTTCTATTAGTAACACAGAAATCGCTTGTGAATGATCTCATTTCAGTGGTGAAAAAAAACCATTAATCTTAGTATATGTCTTTTAATAATGAAAACTATTGCTGTTTAAAGAGCTAAGTAAACCTGGGTTACATCTAAAATTTCCACAGATCATGCTCTTAGAGGTTTTAAAAAATTTAATTAAGGAGAAGTTCATATTAACATAAAATATGTCATTTTAAAACAAAATATTCAGTGGCATTTAGTATACTCACAGTAGTATGAAACAAGACCTCTAAGTAGTGCTGAAGTATTTTTACCCCTCTGGATAAAATTACACACAGTAAGCAGCTTCTCCCTGTTCTTGCAGGCTGAGAGACCCTGGCAACCATGCAGGTGCGCTGCCTCTGCGGATCTGCCTCTGTTGAGTGTCCATGCAAATGACATCCTACAGGACAGGACCTCTGCATGTGGCACTTGTCATGCCACTCAGGAGGTTCAGCCACACTGAGCATGACTCCACTCGTTTATATGGCTGAACATCATTCCTTGTAGAATCTGCTAATTAACTGTTTTCCAAATTCTAGCTACCAGAGGTGGCGCTGTTATAAACCTATAAGCACGTGTACAATCCTTGTCTCAGTATCTGTTGTTTTCTTCTTTTTGGAGGGGGATACAGGAATAGAATGGGGGCATGGTGGCACACTCTACGATGACTTTCTTGAGGAATGACCACAGCTTTTTGCAATGGGTGAATCATTTTGCCTTGTTATGACTGTAGTATTGTGCAAGGGTTCCAATTTCTTCGCATTTTTCATCAACATTTGTTGTTTTCATGAAGAAAAATCATAGCCATCCCATTGGATACAAAGGTAGACAATTATAATTTCAATTTTAGTTTTCTCTAGTAACTAAATATGTTGAATATCTTTTCATGATATATCTTTATAAGGAAAAGTCTCCTCAAATCCCTTGATTACATTTAATTAAGTGGCTATCTTTTGTTGTTGATGGACTTCTTTATATACTCTAGGTCCAAAAATATATCAGAATGCATGTAACCAGGTCTGGGGAGATGGCTCAGTAGAATAAGCACTTGCCTGGGAAGCGCAAAGTCCTGAGTTCAATCACCAGTACCAAAAAAAAAAAAAAAAAAAAAAAAAAAAAAAAAAAAAAAAAAAAAAAAAAAAAAAAAAAAAAAAAAATATATATATATATATATATATATATATATATATATATGTATATATATATAACCAGAATAAAGATGGCTACAGTATGATTTACAAATATTTCCCTAACTCTGTAGGTTGTCAGTTCACTTTCTTGGTAGTGTTCTTTGGTAAGTCTTTAATTTTGTTGAAGTTCACTGTGCTTATTTTTTAAGCTTTGCTACAGTGCTTTTGGCGTGACATTTAGCAATACAGCTCATGTGGGACTTGAGTATGCGTGCGTCACCTGACCTGGAGAAGAGCGAGGTGGGGAAACACGCCCCGTGCTAACAGCAACGCCAGCACTACATATTAAAAGCACGAAGCCATTCTGGTTATTGACGAAGGTAAACTTGTGTGCTGAGAAAGCAGCAGTGAAAGGCTGGGCTTCAAGTTCCACTGTGTGTGCAGCTTCCCCCAATGGCCCCTGGGCCCCTTATCGAACTAAGACCTTAGATTATTATTATTATTATTATTTTTTGTCTTTTTTTTTGAGACAGGGCCTCGCTATGCAGTTCAGGCTGGTCCTGAGCTCACTTTTGTAGCCCAGGCTGGTCTCGAACTCGCACCAATCCTCCTGCCTCAGCCTCCCGAGTGCTGGGATTACAGGCGTGAGCCACCACGCCCGGCGACCTTAGATTATTGAACCCCAAGGCTCCTTGACTAATGAGTCCATCAAGGCATAGTTATGATATGCCAGGTTCTTCTGCAGACACTGAAGAAATGATTTCTTAGGCTACTTGACACCCAGTAAGGGTATAGTGAAGAGATACTGAATGAATGAATGAATAACTGAACAAACACATGACCAAATCTTAATTAATTCATCAAACATTTATAATGGGTTACCAGTACCAGGTCATATGCTAGAGACAGAAATGTAGAAACCTGATCTGTGTTTTCAAGGGGCTCAGTCCAAAATTACAACTTTAATTATTCTCTTCTTGCCTTTTTGAACATAGTACACATACTCCCACTACTTTATTTGAGAAAAAACCCCAAATGTTGGAGCCAGAGGACCTGTAACATAATCACCTTTGTGGATGAACCTACGCCTAACAGGTCACTTCTTGCTCTTTTTTCTCTCCTTTTCGTTTTTCTCTCCCCTCTCTCATCTAATTAGCTACATATACATTATGGCTTCTACCTTAAACAAGGAATGATGTGTGTTAACCAATAATTCAGACATGGAAATGCCTAAAAATGCCTGTCCATGTCCCCTGAGGAGCCACAAAGTAATAAAATAAATTGAAGCAGCATGCTTTACTACTCGTCCAGCAGAAGTCATTCCTCTGGGCAAATAAAAACTGACTAATTGCTTGTGGCAAGGTTCCTGTAACTCCCTTTTTATTATATCTCACTGTATAGACAACAGCAAAGAATTAGGAAAAGAGTCTCCTAACCCAGGGAAGATTAAGAAATGCAATGGCAGGCTAGGGATATAGCTCAGTGGCACAAGTACCTGCCCGGTAAGCGCAAGGTCCTGAGTTCAATTGCCTGTACCAAAACCAATCAACCAACCAACAAAAAAGACGAAATAGTAGGAGTTTAAGCCAAAGAAAATACAGGACTGGGCACTGTAAGCATTTAATACACATTTTTAAGTTAGGTTCTCATACAGAATTCAAGCAACAGGTAGTTTTCTAAAACAAAGGCCTCAAAACTGTAAGCAATCTGCCTTTACTGAGTAAAATAACCACTTCTGCAGCAAGACAGAGACAAGGACATTCGGGACACATTATAATAAAGACATTCTAACATAACCAGTCCCCAAAACTCCGCACTCCTCTTCCATGCCCCCTTTGTATTTCCCTTCTCTTCCACCACGCCTCAAGAGTGAGCATAACGTAGCTATGAGTGTCATGAACTCTGGAGCCCTCCTGCCAGGTCCAAAGTCTGGCTTTTCCACCTAACAATGGTACGCCCTTCTACAGATTACTTGACATGCCTGTGCCTCAGTTTCTCTACCTACTAAATAAGGATTAATTTAACACCTACCTCCTAAAACTGTTACGAGGATTACATAGAGGTCTACTTGTACGGCCTGACAGCAATGCCTAGATGTTATCAAGAGCTAAGGCTGTAGTCAGTCCCTCCACCACCTTCACTGTCATTGTTTCCGCTCCACTGCCTGGGCATGCCGTGTGCCCTGTACTATGTTACACTTTGTTCACTTTTGTGTGATTGTCTTTTTTATGAGCTCCTGTATTGTTAGCTTTGTTAGCGTCTATTGCTACACAGAAAGCCAAGAAATTGGGCTTTTATCTTTTTGCGTCGCCTAAAGACTAGCAGCGCGGTATTGTTACTTCCACCTGCCATGTACCCTGTTGACTCCCTGATCCCTGAACATGGAAGATCTCTTTCGATAAGGATGGGCATGGGGAGGTGTAAGGGAGGACAATGGGTGCAACTGAAACAACGAAGAGGAACCATATGCTCGAACTAGGCTATGCTCATCCACGGAGTAGGCACTAATAAAATAATTTTAAAAATCCCTTCACAATACTGTACTCATATACACATTTTACACTACTTAAGAAATTATTTTTCTTTCAAAGTAGAATTTGGGAAGTTATTTTCCTAGGTTGGTATATCCCAAACAATGTCTATGGATAGATAATAATCCATAAAGTCATTTTCACTGATGCATGGTAAAAACGGCAGTCTTTGTTCTGAAAACAAGCTGTTCCTAGTTAGTCCATGTATGCATGTGTTTAGATATCCTTTTATTGAATTAAGAAGTCAGAATAACTACAGCGTTCTTGTTTGTTTAATCTTCTGGAAATTTCTTTTGCATTTTTTAATATTTTCCTGGTTATGAGCACATTTTCCCTTTGTTTTTCTCCTGAATGAAAATTTGCTTTTGGGGCCCAACTACTCCTTTCTCTTGGTCTACTCTTTTATTTTTATCGAGGATATCTTCCAGATTCTTCTGCGCAAACATGTAAGTAAATAGAATGCTAAGATCTTATATCTTCATCCTGCAGTCGTTTGATTGATAGCTGTCCTACTGTCAGATTCTAGGCTGAAATGCTTTCTTGGAGTTTTGAAGGTAGAGTTTCAGGGTCTTCTGTGACCTATGTTGCTACTGTGACATCAGATGTAAGTTGTATTCTCTTGTTCCTAATGCTTTGCATACAAATTATATTTTTAAGAATTCTGGAAGGTGAAAAGATCTTTCTAAAATTTATTCCATAGAGGATCCTTTTTATTAGTTGTTTTGGGAAGTGATCAGCCATATCAATTTGAAAATATTCTGATTCAGTTTGGGGAAATCTGATTGTTTGTCTGCCTCACCCAGCCTCTCATTCTAGAATCTGATTACTCTGATAGTAGACTTCCTGAACTAATTTCCTCTATGGTACTATTAACATTTTCTCATATTTGGGGATTTTTTATATTTTGGTTTTATGTCTTTAGAGAAAGACAATATTATGCAGAGCCTCAAAATATTGTTGTAACTTTTGATATTCAGGAGAAAAAAACCTAGGCATATCAGGAGGTAAGTGTTATGGTTTATGTCTAGTTGTCCCCCCAAAGCCTCATGTAAATCATTGGGTGGGGACTTCTATAGATTGAGACTTGATTCATGAGTCACTGGGATTATGTGTTTTAGTACTGGTGGGATTATCCGTCTAGTAGGGCTGGGATGGTGGGTGTGGTCTAGGGCAGATATCCTAAGGCAGAGAGCCTGATAGGAATATAAAGAGAGACAGAGAGACAGACTAGAGCTGTGTCTCTGCTGCCCTGGTTGCTCAGTTGCCTCTGTTGTGATTATTGCTGTTCTGCCACCATGAACTGGATGCTCTCTGCCCTGTTCCACTCAGCCTTGGGTCAGCCGAATATGGACTGAAACCTCCAGTAACTGTGAGCTAATAAACCTTTCCTTCCTTCATCTTGAGTGTCGGGTATTTGTCCCAGCAACGAGTAAAAAGTAACTGAGACAGTATGAATAAGAAAAATAAACAGACAATAGAAACAGAGCCCCAGAGGACTGAGACAGAGAAGTTATGAGCTGTGAGCTTTTGAATAGCTTTAATAAAGTTGAAAAATTTGATAAGGTTAAGAATTTCCTTTAAGGTATGGAAACCATGAAAAAGAAGAAAATGAAGTCCCAGAATAGAGAAATATGCCAATAATGCTGAAGCACGACTCATTTGGCCCCAAATGGAAGCAAACAAAAATCCCTCCACAGGTGCTCCAAGAGAAGGCCAGAGGATGCTTGCAGCTTCGTTACCCACCGCAGAAGGATGATAAAGGAAGGGCTCGTTCAACAATGGCATACACAGAACCAAAAACCAGCGAATTACTATTATAGGCACCTACAAATAAACCTGACAAGCCACGTTTTGTTAAAGAATGCACACATGAAAAGATAGATTTAATTTCTATAAAGGCTAAAAGTATGTAAGACTCCTATGGTAGAAGTGAGGATGGAGATAACCGCTCAGAAGATGGACAGGAGGGGCTCCTGACTGCCAGAGGACCTGAGTGGCGCTGATGAAATGCCTGCCGAGCTCTATTTTGACTGGGCTATGGGCAGAGAAATGCCTTTGCTTTTCGGTAATTCCCAAAACTGTGCACTTAGGATTTGTGTTTGTTTGTATAAGTACATAGGCAGCTTATGACATTTATAATATACTTCAGTAAAATAATGTTGACCAAAAGCAAGAACAAATTCTTCTTTTATAGATGGAGCATCTTTTATTAACCCCAAGGGAAAAATGCAGGCTCTCTACTTCCTGCTTCCTGTCAGTTCCGGCACCATCACGCAGTTCATGCACCTGGGCGCAGAGGCTCGCTGGCTCAGGGTCTCCAGGGAGCAAGTCTCCCACTGCACGGAGCAGCTCTGTGGAGTTAGGAAAGGAGCCTGGGCTCTACTGCGGCCGAGCTTGAGCGCCACTTTGCTCACTGCTGTAGTCCTTCCTCTAGCCTACCAGGCTGCCAGTGATGGGCTTCTTCAAAACTCACTGGAAGAGCTCTTTGTAGAGCCCAAGGATTCAGGCTTCTTTGCTCTCCTGAATTATTCCTTAAGCTTATGAAATTGACCTTCATCTGTTGTCTATCGTTAATTCTCCCACTGTTTTCATCCTAATGAATTTATATGTTTTTAATCTTTGTATCATTTAATCTTAATTTTTATGTATTTTTCCTGTATCGTAATTTTAGTTGGGCTTAAGGCAGGGCATTTAACTTGTCCCATCTGATCCACTTGTTTCTTTACATTTATACCAATCAGGCTACCATTCATCTCCCATGATCTGATGTAGGACAGAAGCATTTCTGGACATTTTGAGGCTTCCTGGCTGAGCTTCAGTTTGTGAAATGCTACCTTTCACACTTCCTACAGCCTCTGAGTGGGGCAGGAGGTGGGCGGCTGCACCTGCTGTCTGGGAGCTCTCTAGGGAGCTGTCAGCACGCCGCTGTGCCATACTAGATGTGATGACAGTCACAGGCACAGCATTTTACTCCACAGGTGGGCCACAGAAGGGCTTCTCAGACACTAATCCAGAGGGAGCACAAGGCTGAGGTCTAGACACAAACTCACAAGAAATCACCTTTGACATACTGTATTCAATCCAATTTCCCGGGTTTCTAGAAGAGTTAAAAAAAAAATCCCAAAATAAAATAAAAATTAAGCATTAGTATTCATTAATGTTTAAAATTATCATCGCAGGATAGCATATCCCATAGTCAATTCTAGATGGTTGAGTTACCCACAGAACATATTTATGAATCAAGCTATGTATAAGTAATGTGTACATATATAGTCTCTCTAGGAATAATAATGAGGAACCTCTCAACTCTAGTTTAACATGATCACTGGAACATTAATATGATTGTTGTCAAACTATTTCTCTTTATATAAGGAACTGAAAAGAATGAGCACAATGGCAGAGCATACTGGATGCCCACTGTCATTTGCATACCCTTCCTCATTTGAATGCACAATAAGTCCTGCCTCTCAAATTAGGAGCCAGAGCTGCACATTACTGGCCTCCCTTGCAGCATCAACGAGTCTCCACAAATCCCATAGATACACCACCTTTGTTCACTGGAGAGGAAAGTGAAGGAGGAACATGTTTCCATGAAGGTGGCCGGGAAGCAGGTCTCCTGCTTATAGGAGCAGTTGTAATGGAAATTCTGGAACTTAGAGCCCAGTACTGTGTTATGACAATATGACTTGCTGAGTCTCTTTGCAGCTGAAGGATCTGGGTGGAGGTGACAACCTGTAGCAGTCTTGCAGTAAGGGCTGCACTTGTCCTTGGGCAGATTATACACAATCTAGATGAGATTCTGTAAGTGACTGATGTCCTTACATAAATTCATCTTCTCTTTTGAGAACACACCCAGAGAATGTTCTTTTGTTTGCAGCTAAGAATCCTGAGTTGCATAGTGTTAGCGCAAACAAAAAAGAAAAGCACAGAAAGAAAACTTAATACATTTTTATGATATTCAGCTATGGTAAAAATAGCCACATGATCCAGAATAAAGAAATCAACAGGACTGTGGTAAAATCTACTTTAGTGGACATAAAGTCAAATTGCTACCATGCTCCCTGAAAAGCATGGCTAATTTTAAAAATACATTGGAGAATTTAAAAGGTTGCTAGCAAAACATACCATCTTTATCAGCAGTGTCTTGAGGCTTTGATTTTAAGGTGAAGATCTTCCGTAGCTTACAGTTAGCTGAAACGATGATGCCATCCAGTGACTGGAAAACTGCCCCCTTGAATATTTCACTGGTGAACGCTGCCAAGTCGACGCACAGGTTGCACCACTATGACAGAGAGATGTAACAGAGTCAGGGCCTCCACAGCTACAGAAGCCATCAAGTGATGCCATGCAGCAAGTCCAGAGCCGGAGGCAGGTACCTGGCTCAGTCAGCCCCAAACCAGTATTTTTCCCATCTCGCTTTTTAAAATTTTATTTATTTTTATTTAGTATAAGGTCTACAGGGTCTCACTGCACATATCGGACTCATAGCGATCCTCCTGTTTTCATCCTCCCCAGCACTGGGATTACAGGTGTGCGCCACCACGCCCAGTCTCGGTTGCTGTCTCAGCACGCCTGCAGGGTGGAGCTGGCAGGGCATGCTGGAGATGGAACCCTGTTCCCTGCGCTCTGCCTAGGCAGGAGCTTTAGTCCACTGAGCTATTTGGCCAGCCCTTCCCATCTCTGTTTTGGCTTAAATTTTCTCAAAAATTCCCTTCTTCTTAGGGTAGGAGCACCTTCTTCTTCCCATAAGATCACCATAGGCTAAGTTATCCACTGGCCACCTGCCTACAGACACAAGACATCACGAGACAGCTCTGAGGGATAAGTGTGGGAATTATCCCGTGGGGAGCTAAGAGCAGGTGCATTAGATTACTTCAACCTTGGAAATTGGGGATAAGCAGATGGTTGCTCCTTTTAGGGCACTAATTGGATCACAATTACCCACTTCTATTTGATGAAAAATGGGGCATGGATGAAATTAAAAGCTGAACTTAAATTACAGACAGTGCTGTCCACTTATACCCAATTAACCTATTGTACAGAAACAGATTCTCCAGAAGAATTTGCAATTATGCCTGTATTTGCAATTTCTAATGTATTCTTATGATAACTAGTCTCTGCCGAGTAAACAATTAGCGCCTCAGCACTTCATCAGCATGGTCAAACCCAGACTGCAAGAGATGGAGGTGTCAGAGCTTGTATTCAGCGATAACTTTATTATTGTGATAGCATTATTGTTACTTTCTAAGTGTAGTTTCTAGCCCCATAAGACTTACACCATACACCAATCCTGCCCATTCAGCGGGTTCATCCCACTGGAAGTCACAGTCACCCTATTGTTCTCTAGCTATGACACTTACGATTCGTCACTTTAGATGCTACCTACTGAGTTCCTATATGGTAGACAAGACCTTTAGTTCTCTTATCTACCCCATTCCTCCCCTCCTTCTCTCCCAGCCCTCAGTTACTATTCTTCCCTTTAAATTTATCTTCCTTTATTGTGACTATATGTTATACACCACTGAGCCAAGTGGTACTCTGTGACTATCTTCCTTTTTATCGTACAACTTTTAAAGAGCATTTTTTTTGCAATAAAAACATTATTTTTATTGTCTGCTTTATTTTCTTTCACTCTAAGTCTTCCCATATTTTAGAACGACCTGCAGGTGACCCCAAGCGCGATTGTGGATGACAAGTCTTCTCAGGCCCGTGGGGGCAGGCAGATCAGCCAGCCACTCTGTCTTAAGGTCCCTTCTCATTCACTTCTGGTCATCCGGACTCCTTCCGGCTGCACCACCAGCTCAAATACAGAATCGCTACCCATCTGCCTCAGATAGCGAGTTCCCGGGAACCAGGCCCTTACCCAAGAGCTACTTTTCATATCCATCCTAGTCAGTCTGCTTTTATTCTTGCTGCCCAGCCTCAGGTCTTCTGGAAAGTATTCATTAATAACAGTATGTGTGTGTGTGGATGCAAACATAAAGACAAGTGAATGCGCTCATGCCTACACATGCAGATTCAATCTGTACTGTCATTATTTGTAATCATTCACCAAATAAATGTCTGGGACCTCCTATCTTTATTTAATGAATCAATTTCCTGGAGGTATAATTGGGATGGTTCTTGAGAAAGATGCTTAAACTTTCACAAATCCCTTTTGGCTAGGGAAAACAAAAATTATTTTTTGGGTTAGCTGATATTTATGAAGATTCCAATTTTCATAAGCCTCAATAAATAACTCATTATCCACATAAATGCTGTGCAATATCTTCTGAAATTTTGGAAAAGGATATGAACTATCAACTGCCAACAAGTGGATTATGTGAATTATAGTTGATCTTTATAAAATATTATTTTCACTATCTTGGCAATATCATCTACTCTTAAAATGCTTTTTTGATGTTTTCCTTGATCTCTAATCCTTTTATACCTATGCACAACTCTAGCCAGATAGAAAGAACTCTTGACCTAAAATATTTATGAGTTCATAAGATATATGCACATGAACGAGAGGAATCTGCTGGAAAAAAGGCAGCTCTGTTCGCTGCTTGATTAATATGTGAGTTTATGTTGCTTATTTCTACCAAGAAATTTCGCATGCAGTTGACTGGCAAGAGTTGGCCGCTCACAGCATCAGTTTCTAGGTTTTAGTGACTTTTGTCTTGGCAATGCAGCACATGTTAGAAGGATAGTGTATTCCTGAAGTTGCACACACATAAACATACACAAATTCAATTGCATGTCATAAATTCTTGGTTTTTCTAGCACTTTGTGATTCTTCAATGCCTTGTTTTTTGTAAGAAAGATCTCAAGATAGGGGTTTTTATTTTGTTAGCACACAAAGCCCCTGAGTAACCCCTACCCATACTGTCTTTCTATAAGTAAATGACAAGAAAGAAATCACCAATTTCACAACTATTGCCACAAACATATCTCTTCCCAGGATTTTAAAGTCTTATTCTGTTTTCATGCTCCTACAATGGCATATAAAGAACATGGTTTTATTTCTTCTGCCTTTGAAAACAATTTTTCACATGTTAGTTTCAATTTCTCAACAGAAAATCAGCTTACAAGAGGTCTGTTACTTTATCTCTAAGCTTGTAGGGATTTTCCGATTATCTGTCACTTATGTTTAATTCATTTGTAGTTATAGAATGCACTTTGTATGATTTGAATCTTTCGAACTGTATTGAGATTAACATAAGACTACATTGTGCATCTTGGTGAATATTCAACGTGCACTTGAAAACTGCTGTTTCGAAGCTGAAATTTCTACAAATGTGAAGTAGGTCAAGATGATTGCTAGCGTCTTTAAATGTTTCTTAAACCTTTCTTATTTTCTTTCAACTTCTGGGGGAGAGCTCTTAAAATTCCCAGCTACACTGTGCACCTACCTTTTCCATTTTAATCCTGTGAGCTTTTGTGTCCTTTAAAGCTGCTTCGTAATTTAGTCCTCTTACCACTGTGAAATAGCCCTCCTCACATAATATTCTTCTACCTAAAGTTTGTTTGGCTTCTTTACTGATAGAAGCATTCTAGGTTGCCATGATTAGTATCTGCACAGTATCTCTTTTCCATTCTATTTATTTATTTATTTATTTATTTATTTATTTATTTATTTATTTATATTTTAGGGAAGGGTCTATAGGGTATTGAGGGTCTCATTACTAGATTGAACTTGTAGTGACCGGTCTGTTGACAGCCTCTCAAGAGCTGGGATTTCAGGTGCCTGCCACCACACCCAGTCTCAATTGCATCTCAGCACACACCGGGGGGCAGGCAGGGCCAACATGGCAGATGCAGAGAGCAAACCTCAGGCCCCTGAGCCTGCTTGAAGGTGCTTTAATCCCCTGAGCTATTTGGCTAGCTCTTACCATTTTTATTTGTAATATATTTGTTTTAGATTTAATGTACATTTCCTTCCTTTCTTTCTTCCTTCTTTCCTTCCTCTTCCTTTCTTTCTTTTTTGTCTTTTTTTTGAGACAGGGTCTCACTATGCAGTTCAGGCTGGCCTTGAGCTCACTTTTGTAGCTTAGGCTGGTCTCGAACTCACAGCGATCCTCCTGCATCAGCCTCCCGAGTGCTGGGATTACAGGCGTGCACCACTACGCCCGGCTCTTTCTTTCCTTCCTTCCTTCCTTCCTTCCTTCCTTCCTTTCTTTCTTTCTTTCTTTCTTTTTCTCATGGATGGCTCAGCCTGCCCTGGGAGGTGGGGCTGACATGGCATGTAGTGCGGGGGATTGAACTGTGGTCCCTGAGCTTGCTTAAGCAGTTGCTTTAGACTGCTGAGCTATCTCATTGGCTCAATGTGTACTTCTTGTACACAATATACAACTACATCTTACTCTTTATTTAATCGCACAACTTTATTTAATCTCACAACTCTGTCCTTTACATTTTTTAAAAACTATGTTTCTGTGGTACACGGTCTCACTATGCAGCTCAGACTTTTAGTGATCCTCATGTTTTCAGCCTCCCTAGTGCTGGGATTATGGGTGTGCACCGCCCCATCTGGTCTCAGTGGCCAGCTCAGCACCCCCACGTGGCATGTGGTACTGAGGATTGAGCCCTGGTCCCTGCACTTGCCTAGGCAGGCACTTGGTCTGCTAAGCTATCTCACTGGCCTACAATCTTATTATTTTGGTTGAAGCAATAAAATACTTCTAAAGAAATTACTATATGAATACACAACTTTTAAGATTTACCTACACATTTACCTTTCCGAGCACTTTTCTGATTTAGATCCACATTTGTATATATATATTATATATACATATAATATATATATATATATATATATATATATATTTCAGTTTTAAGAACTTTTTTAAATAGCTCTGTAAAGTAAATTTCTAGTACTGAGTTCTTTAAACTCTTTAATTCAGAAAGAAATTTTGCCTCAAATTTTCAAGAAGATTTTCCAATAGAAAAAATTCTAGATCACCAGTTCCTCCCCATCCCAACCTTTCATCATTACACTGTGCTTCTGTTTTCGATCTGTCTGATGGAGAGGCACTATTATCACTGGTCTGTAGCATGTAATTTTCTTTTTTCTGGCCTCTTTCAAAATTTTCCCTTTATCAATAAGTTTTAGGAACTGGTGACACATCATAGTTTCGTTTCTGTATGTGTCCACGTGTGCCTCTTTTGTGGTGTATGGTTTTGAGCTTATTTGATCTGTATGTTTTGGAAATTAAAAAAAATTCATATAAATGCTTCTTCCAGTCTCCTCTCTGCCTTCCTGCACCGCCTGACACTGCTCCGCACTCACACTGCATGCTTCTTTTTAGTCCCATCTGCGTACGTAATTTGAACAGTTTTTACAATCTTGACTTCAAATTTTACTGCCCTCTGCCCAGCACTTAACCTGATACGAACATCCTCTGAATCTTTCATATCAGATACTGTATCTTCACCAGTTGTAGAATACTGACTTTTTATACTTTTAGCTTCGGTACTGAGGTTTCCCATTTGTTGTCTCACTGTACTAAGGTTTTCCTTTAAATCCTTAAACAGTATATGATTATTTGAAAGCTTTCACCTCCTTGTTTACCATCTTTTGTCAAGCCTGGGTCTGCTTCTATTCACTGGTTAGTTGTTTGCTTCTGTTGGGTCAGGTTTGTTCTCTTTGTTGGCCTAGTAACTTTGAAAAGTAGGCTAGACATTACAACTAACATATCATTAAGCTTTTGGATTTTATTTTCTTTCTTTAAAGTGTCCTAAATACTGTTCCAAGAAGAAATTAATTTATTTTCAATTATATACACTCTGACAAGCCTGGTGCTCTATTTCAATAGCACTGCATGTGTCTTCTAGGTAGTGTCTTCACCTCTCTGAGCAGGAAGACCATATGTCACTGAGCTTGTGAGTCACAGCATCTGGTACTGTCCCTGACTCACAGGAGGATGTTGGAATATACTTGTTAACTGAAACAAACTGTAAGCTCAGAGGCTTATTATGAAATTGTATTTATGAGTTAATACAAGAATTGAGCTCATATCAAAGGAAAATAAAACAATAGCAACATCATTTCTATTATCGGCCGAGAATTTGCCATGAGTTTGGTATTGTTCTAAGTCATAAGTCCCCTAATCCTAATACTGGCTCACTTCAGCAACTCCTACTAATGTCCCTGACAGACGCGGAGACTGGAACATGGATCCACTGACTTGCCCCAGAGCCTGCGGTTAGGAGGCCACAGAACCAGAAGCGGAGTACGAAGCGCCTCGCCCCAAATGCCACGCCTCAACTCAGAGTATCCTGGCTGTTCATATGATTTGAACACAGGGTGACTCCAACGAGGGATGATCATCTGTTTTTTGGCAAATTTCCCTTGAGTTAGCTGTGCCTCCTTGAGCTTCCTGGGCCAGCAGAGGAAGCCACGGGGAAGCTCTCTCTTCCCCAAATACTTTCAGTGACCATATGTTACAGCATCCAGAGTAGGTGGATGGGGACAGAAAAACACGTATTTAAGAATTATGTTCACACAGACGAAGCACATACAGCTGTCAAGTAAGTAAGTGACATAAGCTCACGGTGTACTCTCGGTTAAGATAGTTCTATTAAGAGATGTTCTCTAACTGATATTTTGTGTGCATCTCTAAATGAATTCATATCTAATCAATCCGCCGGCCTCTTCCTTCATTTCCACCTCATTCAGTGATGTTGTGAAAAACCACATATTTCCACATCACTGGCTGCATGGAAAACAGGATCTTTGAGGAGAATGACAAACTGGATCTTTAAGAAGAAGTTTTAAAAACATTTCAGACCTCCAGTGTGTAGCAACACCAGCAGAGTTGTGGTCCAAGAAGATGCAACTCCTGAAAAGAAGTTTGGTCCCTTTAAATGGCAAACACTGAGTATGTAGATTTTAAAGGTTACTAAGAGATTATGATATTGCAACTTATCACATCATTTTTTATATCATGAATGAATAATATACTGTGAATGGCACCCCATAACTGCACTCCTATTTAAATAGGATTACATTCATTGCATATTCATACAGCAGCCAGACGTTCATGTTCATCTGACGCTGGCACCAATTACCAGAAGTTCTATTTGAAAGGTCAGACTGATTCCCCCACATCTAGAGTGGATGCTTTTACTTGTAATCCAATTATTATTAATTTTTAGAGTTGTTCTTGTCATTGAAAACTCAAGGTAAAAATATAAACAGTTATAACTTAAATGCTAAGAATAGCATGAAAAATACGAAAAGTTAACACTTACAGATGGTTTGGACAGCAAGGAGCCTGCATCTAAATATTCATGTGGCAGGCGACCTGAATATTAACTTTATTTTTTTTGTCTCTGGCCACCATAAAGCTTTAGCCAAGCCTGCTCTGCCAAATCAAGAAAATCCAAAACAAAACAAGGAAACGTGGGCGATCCTGCTATCACCTTGCGAATCAGGCTGCAAGCTGACTGCCCAGGGGCCCAGAGGCACTGCCCACACACCCCGTGGGTAGAGAGGATTCCAGCTCACACACAGCCCTCGGCCTCCTTGAGGTGCAGCACTGCCACTTGGCTTAAGCTGGCGGTGCAAGAAAGCAGGCTCAACAGTGACAACTCTTGAGCTTTTCAGCAATTTTGTATGAAACTCCTGATTTGTAAATGTTAGCTGATGTCTTTTTACATGTTGTTCAGAGGTTTAGTACCACCACCAAAGTATCTGCCCGCTGCAAACGGACAGAAAGAAGGGAAGACTGCATTGGTAGACAGCAGAAAACCACGGAGTCTGGTGTCGCAGCAGTACCGGGCGGCCTCTGGGGTGGCTGGGGGGGGCGCGAGCCTGCAGCCCCTCTGCTGCTCTCCAAAGAGTCTGCCCCAAATGCCCAACTGCTTTCCATCAGCAAGGATCTTGGTGCAGCGGCGCTGTGCGCAGTGGGAAGGAAAGGCCGTGAGTGGGGCGTGCCTGTTAGGCTGGGATCAGCAGAGAATGCGAGCACATTTTTCTCAATATTTGAGCGAATCCTCCTGGGCATTTGTGGACTCAGCCAAGCACACTTAGAAAGCTTATTTAATTTGGTCAAGAAAAAGTCGTTATTTTATCTCCTATGCCTGCTGTCACATTAAAGCTTTCCAATTGGTTCAGCAAACATTTTCTGAGTACTTAGTGTGCGCTGTGTACCGACAGCGCTGGGGATGAGAGCACAGTCAGACAGCTTGTGGCTGGATGAGGGAGGCGTGGCAGGAAGCAGGTGACCATGTGCAGAGCGCAGAGGCCAGGAGGGCCGTTAGATCCTGAGCAGTAACGACCGCTGCATCTAATCTACCACGGGAAGCCGAAGGCTGCCTGAAAAGTGCGAGTCCAAAGTGCAAAGGGGAGGCGCAGCCCTGCACTCACACTTACTCTGTGGGCTGCGTTCTAAACACCTGCAGTTCAACTCCTGCGGATCTCCACGTTCACTTCATAGGGGCTGCATCTTCTAGACCAGCAAACGAACAAAGGAATTTGCATAGGTGGAAGAGTCGAAACTCAGATTCTGCATTCTCAATCCCTTCCTAGTATTTGTGCACTACATATTTAATAACAATATAGAATGAATGTTAGAGCCAAAACCCTTTTGTATTCCGGTCCTGTAAGTACCTAAATCCAGAAGCTCTGCTCTTGCGCTCCAAGCACGCACTACGCACGAGGGGGGCAGGTTCTGGTTGCAAACGTGTCGGCGCGTCTCACTGGACGCTTCCCACGTCAGTCACATCCACTCCTTTCCGCCACCACCCAGTCCTCACCGGCCCTAAGCTGTCTTTGCATCTCCAGTCTCTGTCCCTCCAAGTCACTGCCAGGATCGCCACCAGAACATTCCTCAGCGTGTTCCTTCCCTGGTCCAAAACCCTAAGGAGCTCCTCTTCTCTACCACCGAGGTTTCCAAAGTGTGGAGCATGTACCATTTGGGAATGATTTTAGATGGGACACAGTAGCATCCAATAACTCCAGACCAGAGAAGAAGAATTTCTCTCTTATCAATTTCCTCTCAGTTCTACTTGTGTCAGGGAAAATACTTCCATACACAGCTAATCCTTGATAAACTCTCTGAAAAGAGTGGGCTTCGGCCAGGGTTTTGGACAAGAAAACTGCATCTAAATGGATGTCAAAATACTGCTTTCTTTCATGTGCATTTATTTTTGTATTTTATACTTTTCATTATTATAGGGACCAAAGGTTTTAATAAACAAATTTCAAAAATATTTATCATATATTTTTCCAGACACAGTGAAATAAACATAAAAATAATTGAGGAAAAACTGGAAGTGCACAAATAATGGAACTTTAAAGGAGTTAAAATTAAGTTAGGGCTGGTCAGATAGCTCAGCAGACTAAAGCGTCTGCTTAGGTAGAGCACAGGGGCTAGGGTTCAATCCCTGGCACCATAGCCATGCCAGCCCTACCCCCAGGGTGCACCGAGACAGCCGTTGAGACCCGGCATGGTTGTGCACGCCTGTAATCCCAGTGCTTGGAGGGTGCAAACAGGAGGATCACTAGCAGTCCAGTCTACATAGTGAGACCCTGCACAAAATCCATAAAAAAATTAAAATCAAATGGAATTTTTGTTTTCTGACTTTATTAGTACATATTTTCCTTCTGTAAGTACAACACACAGTTTTAAAACAATTTTCATCCAGAAAGAACAAGTCAAGTGAAAATGCACTGCCAGGTGCCTCCTGCAGCAGCAGGAACTCAGTGGTGGTACAGACGCAGCACAGCAACGACCACATCTTGTGAAGCCCAGTGCCGGCCTCTGGATGCTGCACAGTAGCCTCCAATGGCCCAGCCTGCATCAGGCTGCTGTGCTGTAGGACTGGTGTTTCCCGGGCTGCTCTTAAATCTGGCAACAGTGATTCTTCAGTTCTCTGTTCTCTGAAGATGCAGCATTTTCTGGCTGCTGGGGCTTGCACCTAGATGTCTGCCCCATGTCTCGTGTGGTCAAGGTGCGGCTTTTCCAGAGCTGGCTGGATCTAGAATGTGTGCACTATGATTGACCCACGTGCAATGCTACGATTAAGGGCGTGAGCACTGCCTGCCCTCAGGGTGGGTAGCATGGGTGAGTCAGAAGGGACAGGAAGAGCCTTGCTGCTTGCTTCCCTGCCTGCTGCCCTCTGTGAATAGTTTCTCCCCTGCAGTGCCCTCTGCCATGCTACTCTGCCTTTGAGCCTGGTGACAATGGACTGAAACCTCTACAAACTAAGAGCTTAAACTCTGTTTTTTCTTCAATTTTTGGCTGCTGAGTATTTTGTCTCCATGAGAAAAGGGCACCAGCTTTAAGATTTTACCTCCACTGGTCCTTCTGCTTGGGACGCCCAGTCCCCTACCTCTTTACTGAGCCCTTGCTGTCCCTCCAAGTCCTCGTGGACTGCCTCCCCTTCACGAAGCCTTTGCTCATCCTGCAATCCGATGGACGTCTTCCCCTTTCAACACCCTGACAAGCTCCTTCTCTCTCCACGTTGCTTCCTATTACAGTTTTCATGACGTTAAAAGCCTTTAAATAATAATATTCACCCATGTGGCAGATTTCAAGTGAGAAGAAGAAGGGTATGGCTTTTATTCAGTTTTGTTATGGCACTAAGGTACTCAATAAAGTGTCTCACATCTGGTGTCAGCCTTTAATTCATATTTGCTGTCTTGAATTTAACGCCTCATGCGACATTCACTGCTACTCACAATTTTTCGCTTGATCATGAAGAGCGGGATTTTTGCATGAAGAGGGGTTGAGGACAGTTCCTTATGGACTGTTGATAAATAAAGCCTTCTCTTGATGTTGCCCAAGTCAGTAATTCTGAAAAGAGAGATAGAACGGAAGAAAGATCCCCATCAATTTAATAATTACTTCTTGGGATAATCAGCAAAATGATACAATTTCCAACAGGGAGTTCATATACAAAGTTTAGGAGTTATGGTTTTGCCAGGAAGAAATCAAATTCCTTAAGTTCAAAGTGCTCACAAGCTTGAATGTGCAGATTCACTTAATATGCTAATTTATTTCAGCACTCTGTACTACATCGCCACAGTCCTCCAGTCTATGAAAACACTCAATTTGTATGAACTGAGAAACTGCAGGCTTTTAACAACCAAGCTTGTCCCTGCCCCTTATGCTTGTGTTATCTTGGGACATACTGTCACCTGCTAAATACGAAAGCATTATAGGTTTCCCTCCCTAAAAATGCACCTGTCATTTTATATAGGCTTCAGTCTACTTAGGGACAGACACAGAACACTGATGTCGGCTTCACTTCCTGAGCACGGATCCTCTAACTGGAATTATAACATGCGAGTCTGCTGCTCACTATTCAGGTCAACCCACAGTGATGGCAAGGACACGGAATGTGGACGTCTTTCATAGGTTTAGACCACAGGCCTGATCACAAAGATAGGTTGGGTTCGAATTGACAGAGGCGCATTTTGAGTTCAGCTTTCTTTAGGTCTCAGAGGTAACACAGCAGCCTGCTCAGGCTGCTGTATGATAGAATTGAAGCTTTCCTAAAAACTATCTTTTTATCTGAGAATAAATCACTTTTTTCCTGATTTTTAGCAGTGGTGGCTAGGTGTACCACATGGCTAATTTTCTAGAATTAGCAATCCCCTAAGGAAATAGTTCTTTCAATATTGTTGTCAATATTTATAGTGTAATTAACATTTTAAAAAACATCATTTCTTTATAGACCTTCAACACTGCCTCTTGTGAAGCAGGCGCTCTACCCCTGAGCAACATCCTGAACCTCTTCTAGTTTCCAACTCAGAGAAAAGCACTAAGCTCAATATGCAAAAACCTCATGCTCTTTACATGGACTTGCTTATGTGGATATCTGTTGATTAGCAAAACTTTAAGACTGTCAGGAGCAGAACTTTTAATTATTTGTACAATTGCTTTCTGTATCCTAAAAAATCCTTGCTTAGAGCCAACTCTTCTGTATTCCTCTAGATTTGTATAGGCTCAGTTTTAACATTTGGTCTATGATCCATTCTAAATTGGTTTCTGCGCGTTGTTGGCAGGGCTGAAGTCATTTTCTTTGTGCAGTGTTCATCTACGTGTCCCAGAACCATTTATTAAAGGCTCTCCTTTCCTCATCAAAATGCTGAAAGTCATTGATACGCTGCAGGGATCCATCTGCTATTATTATAATGGATATCTAAGGCTAGGTAACTTTATAATGAATGAGGTTTGTTAGCTCACAGTGAAGGAAGCATGGGAGCGAGGAAGAGATCGTGTCTTGAAACAGGATGCCAGAGCACAATTCCATGGCTCTCAGAACAGCTTGCTCTAGCGAGAACTGATTCAAAAACCCACAGGAACCACCTTAATGCCTTCTGAAGCAAGCGCTCTAAGTGACCAGGGGACAACCTGGTCACTGAGCTCTGCACTGCTTCCCAATGTTGCTGCAGTAGCGCAGTGAAGCCACTAACGCACCACCAGTGCCCAAACCTTTGGCACACAGACCACACCCAGAGGATGGCACGTGCATGGGGACCCACACACTGCTGGACGCTCCCTTGATCCACCTTTTTTCAATAATACATTTGCTCATTCTTGTACCAAAAATACTATATTTTGATTACTACAGATTAACAGTGAGCTTCGAAACTACAAAAGAAGCTTTTCAACTTTGGCTTTGTTAAAGGTATATTTGGACTTTTTTATTTCCTCTGGGAATAATTTCCTTTTTTAAATATTTATTTTTTTACAATAGATAATACATTGCACATTGTTGTCTTCATTATAGCTGCTCAGAGTATAAGATGCAGACATGATTTCTTGTCTGAACCTCATTAATACAGATACTTCTTTTCATTGCACAAAGAGAAAGTAGCTGTATAGTTAGTCCAATAGTCCATAATAGTAGTGGATTATCAGCTCATCTGGCATTATTGGAAGCTGTTGACTTGAGCCTTTTACAACTCAGCATATTAATATGGCTTTCCTTTCTATATCTCATGGTTAGACTTTTATGCTGGATGGCTAAGGCCAAGATAAAGCAAGACCTATGCTATAAGAAAATGCAGCTTTTGTATCTGACAAGGCCAGTCAAGTCCCCCCAGGATTTACCCTGAAACCATGTACTGCAGTTTGCAGAACTTCTGTCAGTGTCAGCCATCTGGATGAGTCACAGCCATTGCTTGACCGGTTTGTTTTCTGTAAGCTTTCATAATATTTTATAATTTGCATTTCACAAGTGTTACAAATTTTTTGTTCAATTATTTCTACTTTCTTACATACTAAATTTTGGAATCTAATTTCTTGGCTGATTTGCTAATAGATTTTAGAAATACAGTTGATTTTTGTACACAGGCCTTGTTTCTTGTGACTGCCTGATTCAATCATGAGTAAACAACGTGTTGATACATCTTAGCTTCCTTTTCTTTAGCTAGATTAACACATTCCACTAAACACTAGATTACCCACCACTCTTGATAACTCGGAGAGCATTTTAAGAAGGCTTTTCCATGGTTGAAAACACAAATTTTGTAAGACCTCTTGTAAGACTGGATCCAGAATGGAGCAGCAGCAAGTTATAAAGAAGTCATACAATAAGTTTTACTAACTTTTTAAAAAGGAGACTATACAAAGTATCTTCTCTGACCACGATGGAATCAAACTAAATACAAGCAACAACAAAATATGTAGAAAGGGCCTTAATGTTCAAAATTTAAATAGCATACTTCTAAGAAACTAACATACTTCCAAGAAGCCCAACAGATATTTTCTACCACCTCTTAGAATTTTACAGTGGGAATTCAGAATGAACAAACTGTTCCTCCGCAGTGTGTGTGGGGGTGCACCTAGCAACACGTAGGGGCTAAATTTAATCTTGTCTACATGAGACAAGAAGAAAGGCGTAAAGGAGTGAGAGAACTTCCTGTCTGAAGAAGCTAACGATGAACAAAGTACAAACTGAACCCAAAATAAGGAGAAAATAACAAATCGATAGAGTGCAAATCACATAATGGAATCAGTAAAATATAAAACAGGCACTAGAGAAATTAAACACAGCCAAAACTGTTTTCTTTGGAAAGGTAACAGATTTAGATTACAAAATCTAATATACACTTTTTGTCAGGGAAGGATACTACTATTAAATACTTACTAACTCTTGGTATTCTTTATATGCGGACCCTCGGTTAAGCAGTCTGTGTATATTCTCTCACCTAATTCCCCATATGCTTGACAAGATAGCTGCCATCATTATCCTTTCTAGTTTACTTATTTTCATTTTTTAAAAAACTTTATTTATGTTATGGCCAGCTCAGTCTGCCCTGGGGGTGGAGCTGGTGCCGCATGTGGAGCGAACTGTGGTCCCTGTGGTTGCCTAAGCTTGCCAAAGCAAGTGCTTTAGACCACAGGACCATCTTGCCGGCCCCTATTATCTCTAGTTTACTGATGAAAAAACTAAATCTTAGTACAACTGGTGAACTTTTTGAAAATCGTGTATCTAGCAGAATTTAAATTAGTTAATTAGTCTTTTTGAGAAAGGGTCTTGTTATATCCAGAGTTTAAATTTAAGCTCATTTAATTAATTGAGCATTTTTCTGAGCCACACGCCTTCCCTGCTTTCTGGAGTGGGTGGTGATTATAGACTTACCCAGTGGTCCCTGATGTGGTCCCAGGAGCATGGCCTTCCCTTGTGGGAACAAAACATTTACTATTGGATGGCTCTAAGACTCCTATGTGTCAGTGTGTTTATTTGGACACAGCCCTTAATTTTCTGTGTGAATTTTGTGTCCACTGACAAAGTCTTCCTTTAGCTGTGTAAAAAAAAAAGCTCCGATGGCCAAAGCAAGATACCAAGAGCCTCTTGTTGGACAGCTATCATCAAAAGTAGGCGAGGGGGAGAAGCCCAAGAGCAACGCCCAAAACCCTCCCACGCACCACGGCCTGCGCACATCTCTCTGATGCTTCCTCACTTACTGCTGGAAAGAGACTTGAGTTCACCTCTTCCTGAGGTAGTGAGAGGGCCAGAGACACCAAGAACCCTGCTCAAGGTCTCAGGGCTGCTGCTCTGCACAGCAGGAAATCTACTACAGCCAGGAAAGACAGCACCAGAGGGCTAATGGCAGTGTTAGCCCATCTGAAGCTCCAGAGGGCGGCAAGTGCTGGAGTCGGTGTTTCTGAAAGGTTGCACGCTCCAAGGAAAGAGAAGGATAACAGGTCCATAGTTACTTACTTCTGTGGAGGGCATTCAGATGTGTTTCACTAGCTTTTGTTTCTTGTTTCTATGTACTATTGTTTCTTTACTATATTTTGTTTCTATTATTTTTTTACTTTTTTTTTTTTTTTTTTTTTTTTTTTTTTTTTTTTTTTTTTTTTTTTTTTTTTTTTTTTTTTTTTTTTTTTTTTTTTTTTTTTTTTTTTTTTTTACTACCTTATGTTTTGATTACTATCTTTTGGGTTTTTTTGTTTGCTTTTCAAGAGTTTAAAAAAATTATTTATTTAGTACAGGGTCTGCTATGGAGCTCAGACTCATAGTGATCCCCCTATATCTCAGCTGCCCCAGTTCTGGGTTTACAGGTATGCACCACCATGCTTGGTTTTAATGGCCAGCTGGACACAGCATGCCATGTAGTACTGGGGAATCAAACTTGGGTCCTTGCCCTTGCCAGGCAGGTGCTTAGACCACCATGCTATGTCCTCAGCCCTGTTTATTATTTTCTGTTTCTTACTATCTTTTTTTCCTACAGGTATTACTGACAAAAGGTTCTTACATTACTAGGGCTAGGAGAGCTTGGTGGTCTAAGCACCTGCCTGGTGAGCGCAAGGTCCCACGGCGTCCCATGCCATGCAGGCCCTGGAGCCCAGCCCCAAGGCCAGGCGTGTTGGTGCATGCCTGCAATCCCAGTCCTGACGAGGCTGAGATAGGAGAGGATCACCCCAAGTCCAAACTGCACAGTGAGACCCTGTATCAACAACAACAACAACAAAATTACTAAACTCCTGACCAATACACTAATAGCACATTTTTTTGGGGGGGGGTTAAGGTAAAGTTCTCAATAGAACACCTTTTGCACAAGGTACATCACTCTGTCTAAACCTGCTTAGGGCTGCTAGTCTGGAATCATGGGTTTACAGGGATATGGTTCTTTAAAAGTATCATCTATGGCATAAATGTGTAAAATGGCCCGGCCCTCTCTTGGCATGCATGAAATTCCTTCAGGCACTGCTTGGAGAACTCTCCTGCTGAACCTCAGCCAGAAGGCACCGAGAAAGGGCTGGAGAGCTGCCAGTCTGTCTGCCTTCAAACCCAGACACTGAAATTGATAATACAACATGGCCAAGGCTGCCAATTCTTACGAGTCTCTCTGGCAGTACAATCTTTGGGGCTCCCCGGTACACCTGGTGTTGTGCAGCCTCTTTAGGCCTCACAAGCCTGAGAGCAGAGCCTGAGATAAGGAGACGGCTGGGAGTAGTTGGAGAAGTAATCCCGTGAGGCAGTGAGGGGACAGGGAGTGGAAGACGACACAGGAGGGAGGCCACCAGACACATGCACCGTGGCAGTAATGACAGTGCCACACAGGGCACGGGTTTTCCATTCCACCAAGACCTCTGGAGATATGGATGGAGTAACTCATAGCACTGACCACTTGAGGAGTACAGCGTAGGACCCCACTCCCCGAAGGGTGGAAGATGCCTGCAGGATGTGTGCGCGCGTGTGCATGAGCGTGTGGTCTCCAGGCTGTGACCATCCCTGGCTGAAGAGGATCCTCACAGCCTCAGAAAGGTCCTGAGGTGCACCAGAGCAAGCCTGGCCAAACTCCTGCCACTGCTATGACTGGTAGCAGAGGTGGGTGTAGAGAACACGACCCAGGACACTAGAAAGGACTTTCATAGCGAGGACACTGGCACGCTGGCTGCTACCTAAACACATTCTATTATTTTCATTCCTTTGCTGAAACATTTCTCTTACCAAATAAAATTATATTTAGTCACCACATCTTCAGTTCAAAATGCCACTACCTACTTCAAATTATCTTGGATCTAGAAGTTAAAAGTGATCACATCTTTCTCTGAGTTTCTACAGTATGCTTTTTGACCTGTTACTAAATCTTCTTCATTCCCCCTTTTGTTCTAGGCCAGTGATTATGTTCCATTTTATGGGCCATAAATTGATTCAAATATGCAAATATTTTCCTTTGTTTTCATGGGTGAGTAACATGCAGTCCCTTATATTTCAGTTTTACCACTTGCTAATAATATTTTAATTGTGTTTAGGAGGGTTATTACAATTTGGTATTCTAGAAGTTATTTCAAGTTTAAAGAAGTCCCTCGCTTTACTTTCTACTGCAATATCCGACTGCTCTTTGGGGTGAACAATTTGCAAAGTACTCAGTACATACTTGTATAAGCATGGGGTGTGCTGCTTAAATTTAGGGAAGGAGAATCTGTTACAAATTCATCATCGGTATTGTTCTGTGTTGGTTGCAGTTTTCAGTAACAAACAGTTATTAAGATTAAACATTAGATGGAAGTATGTCACAATGGTTGAGAAAACTAATTCTGAAGAAAACTTTCTATGTCTGACATGAGCCTTAAATATTAGCTGTACGACACTGGGTAAGATAGTGATAAAAACCCAGAGTATCTACACAGTGTGTTAGCTCCCAACAGAGGGCATGAAGAAAAGCAGGACAAGGTAGCAGAAAGAACAGGGGCAGAAAGTGCTACTCTAGAAAACACAGGGAGGGAGGGCCTCTCACAGAAGATGACATTCGAGCCCAGAGTTGGAAAGTGAAGCAGGAGCCAAGCGCAGCCGCTTCAGGAGTATTCCAGGCAGAGGAGGCTGTGATGGTGTGAAGACGCCCTGGGAAAATGCCGTCCCGCTTCGCTAGTTCTTCTTACTCAATCCAGCACAACTATTAAGACAGTGGGTCCCCTGGGCTGTGAGGCGCGGCAGGAGCCATGCAGTGCATGTCCAGTGCCAGCCTCCCTCCGAATCCAGCCTGAGAGCGCACGGAGCCGCTCTTGGCCAAATCCGGCCATGAGGGCTCGGAGGCCGAAGGATTTCTCAATTGGCCACGTGTGCAGCTTAGGGCAGAGGCATCAGGATGAAGGCCCTCAGACGGCAATGGGAGCTCGTCCTACTGGCTCTGCAAAAATAAATGTGCAATTCTTCCCCATTGCATAATCAAGAGTAGTTGGTTTTGGAGGAAAACAAAATCAAGTGCTAAGCTTAAATAATTCTGAAAGCAAGCTAAGTTGCTACTTTAAAAAATTAAAATTAGTCAGTCGTGAGAGAAAGAATATAAATGCATGTGTGACTACTTAAAAGCTTCATTATGCTTATGTGCTTTTTTGGGGACAATTTAGTTGCTGAAAGGAAGGCTGCTTGCAAAACAGCTCTTCACTTGTAACACCGGCTTGGTTTTCCCCATTTAAAACTTCCCAGGCCCTGACAAAAACGAAAAAGACAAGCGGCACTGACAATTCTCTTGTTCTTAAAGATGCACTTAAAAAGAACCAAATATAAGTTAATACATTGTCATATCGATAAACCAGCATTCAAAAGTAAGGGAAAGCAACTTGGTAGAAAAAGTAATGAGATCACGTTGAGAAAAAAAAATGGGGCAGTCAACAGGAAAATCAGCCTCATTTGTAATAATGTCCCCGTGATCAGCAGGTGCAGAAGCGTCTCCGCTGTGGTCATTAGCAGCATTCATTTCAAACTTAACATCTACATTTGCAAGCCACTCGAAGGAAAATTACTTTTTCAGTTCAGTTTTCAATTCACTTTTGTAAGTTCATCCTTGATTGACAATTTTTTTTTCACAATAGCAACCTCTGAGAAATTTTGACTAAATGATAGCATCCATGCAAGAGTGCGGGAAAATTCATCTACTGAGATTATTCACCTTTTCTTTGGGTACCAGAACTGAACTCATGACCTTGCGCTTTCCAGGCGTCCACGGAGCCGCTCAGCTGAACGCCCAGCTCTTCGCTTTCTTGTGCATACATCATTGCTTACGGCCCTTTGTCAGTGTGCACTTCAGGTCAGAATGAACTTGCACCACTGAAGTCAGACTTCGGGCGATTGGATTCATTTACTGGAATAATGTGTCCTTAAAACCAAAATGATTTTTATCTTGCCTGATCGAGCCCTAAAATCACCAAATATGAGGCATGTCTTCATGGACGCTACCAATAACTAGCCGCAAGGAGGAGACAGAAAGACTGCAAGGCAGCATGCTGAAATGTGTGCAGTGCTGGTTTGGTACCTGGTCAGTGTGGTGATGACAATGAGTTCAAAGGTCAGTAGGTGGCCAGCAGGCCACAGGCAACCCCTCGGCCTCTCTTTCAAAGCCATCCCACATGATATCTGCAATATCATGAAGAATGTTAATCCACTAGCTTTCCAGGGGATTCAATCTGCTGAAGCTTAAATTGGTTGAAAATTTCTTTGTATGTAAGAGAAAACAGCAGTCCAGTGTGTAGGCTTACTCAAATACATCACACCCTTGTTGATTTAATTTTTAAAGGACTTTCTCATTTTATTCTAAAACCCTGCTAACGTTCTTAGCAGGTGTTCACAGAGCAGAATGACGACTCCCACGCAGTGAGCTCGGAAGGTGGCGCCTGCCTGCAGCCCAGATCTGCACTCTCTTCCACCCTCCCCGAGCTCCTGGTCTTCTTTCCACTTGCCAAAGATCCACGTCCCTGCTTCCTATTGTCTGCCTTTTAGTTGGTCCTTCAATTTACACATTGGACTTCTCATGTGAAAGTTATATCTAGGCTTGTGTGTCTGACTTATTTCACCTAATGTGCTGGCAAGATGTGTTCCTTTTCCTACAAATGGCTCTGGTTTATCCTTCTTTACAACAGAACTATAGCGTTCATTACAGTATGTATTATATTTGTGTTTTCTAGATAACTCAAATAAATGAAATGGAAGTAGGAAGCATTCTGCACATGATTCCTTTCACTGGACGCACCTGAGATCCATTCGGATCGTGTGTGCATCACTACCCCGCAGAGTGGCGCTCCGGGGCCTGGCCACACCTCTTCCCATTTATCTGGTCACCAGATGAACTAACGGAAATGCATGGTGCTCAGGCGTGGCCAGTCTGAGTGACATCACTGTGAACACTTAGGTTCCCTTCTTTGTGTGGACATGTGTGTTCGCTTCTGGAAGGTGCACACGGAGGACACGTGGGCGCGTTGCTTCACATTTCTTTAGCAAGGTGTGGGAACTTTAATTTCTCCATATGTTCATTGATGGTGGATACCATCTATCTGTTTGATTATGGCCACTGCACTGAGAATGGATGTCATTTCATTGTTCCTTTAACTGGCTTTCTCACTGTTACCTGGTGTTGAAAACATCATCATATGTGTTTTAGCCACTCACTCATCTTCTTTTACAAAATACTCTCTTTTACCAA
>PVJA010009169.1:48132-61807 GCA_004027025.1 Myocastor coypus | reverse complement strand
AAAAAAAATGCTTCAAGCTTGGGCTCATGATTTGCATCATTTAGCATAAAAAGTTTCATGGTTTCACATGTTCTCACAATTAGTGAGGACACTGACTTTTTTGCAGACATTATCACTTTTAGCAAGGCATGTCCTGTGCGCTGCCCCTTTGATTAGTCATGTGTACATACAGAACTGATTTCAATGCTTGTCAAAGAATCTTGCCCAACATCATCAAAGGTTTATTATCTCTAGGGACTGAGAACATGTAAAAACATACAGGAGGAAATGTCTGCGATCTCCTCTAAAACACAACAAGAAAGTTAATGATTAACCCATGGTCTTCCTCTATTTTTAGAATGTTTTTCATACACTTTATTCTCTTTCTCATTCTCTCTCTCTCTCTCTCTCTCTCTCTCTCTCTCTCTCTCTCTCTCTCTTTCTCTCACACACATACCCTTCAAAACCTGTGCAAAGAGACAGGTATGAATATGTGACGAAGACCGAAGTTCCAGAATTTTGTATTTGTAATCACCTAAGACATGCGATCTGAACAAATCCATATTCTTCTCCATTCATTGAAAGAACTAAATTGTTTTGGAAATGTCCATGAGCATGTGTGTGTGTGTGCATATATGGATCTAATTTCAGTGTACTTCAGTATGGATGGATTCCCAGGAAATTATCAACTGGGTGCAACTGAAGGAGCACTCATAGCTCTGTAGGAAGGAATCAGGTGACCTAGTCACCAGCATAGGATTTAGAAGTACATATGATTTCTCAGAGTCTATTTTGAAACATACATCTAGATAAATGTTGATAAAATTAAGCAATTGGGTGATAATGAAGATTTTTTTTTTATTTATGACTAAAACAAAGTACTTTGTACCTTTAGGTTAAGAAAAATAAGCTAAAATATAAATAGTTGCTTATAATATTCAGAGAATTTAGTGTTAAAACTATACTTTTTTATTTTTTATTTTTTTTATTTTTATTTTATTTTTTTTTTTTTGTATTTTTGAGACAGGGTCTCGCTATGCAGTTGAGGCTGGCCTTGAGCTCACTTTTGTAGCCCAGGCTGGTCTCGAACTCGCACTGATCCTCCTGCCTCAGCCTCCCAAGTGCTGGGATTACAGGCGTGCGCCACCACACCCGGCAAAACTATACTTTTTTTAAAAAAAAGTTATTTGTGAATTCCTTTTGTGCTTCTCTTTGAAGAATTCAACTATGAGAATAAGGAGCAACTTCTTGGGAAATATTTACCCTGAAAAAATTCGGTATGACTTAATCATCCAAATATGATTTTTAATTACTTAATTTTCTGATAAAAATCCATAATTAAGCAGTAATAATATATCAGAACCTGCTTTTAGTCTAATATTTCTCAAAAGACGCTGAGGGAATTCCACTTCAAATATAGTGACACTTGGCATTAGTAATAAAGAAGTGTTTTCTACCTCTCAAACTATTGTATAATATGAATTAACCAAATAAAAATAAATTCTGAAAGATCAATTCTGGTATTTGCATAAGGCCTATTTTAACATTTGAATTTAAAAAAAAAAAAAAACCAACAGCAACACTATTCATTTGGTATAAACTTGAGAATGATTTTTCTTTTTCTCCATCACTGACGTCACCACCACTTGATCACTTGATAGTGCTGCAAATATATTTAGTTTGAACAAGCTGCTCTGTACATTGGCCCTCAGAAGTGGTAGCAACTGAACAAGGCATGATTTAAATGAGAAAGACAAATGCTGGTGTTATTCTCAGGCCTTCCAAACAGGTAGTTAAATGTATTTCAAATCATTGAAAGATATTGTACATAGTCAAATTATCTGTATGTGCTTTATACACACCAAAAAGGTACAGTCACTTGGAGTTTCTATACTGCTGACAATTCTGTCCCTTCATAATTAAAATTGTTCTGCATTTCCAATAAAAGATTATTTCATTAATAAGTACAGCTAAGTGTTGCATTTCAATGACTTTTTGAAGGATTTTTCACATTCAGACAGTCAAAGTTTCCCCAAACACCTCTAAATTTGTTTGATCTATAGAGTTGTAACAAGACACCAGCCTTTACAGAAAAGTCATTAGCAAAATTTTGAGGCAAGAAAGAAAAGAGTGTTCATGAGCAACACATGGTAGACTTAAAGCACTGAAACTTTGTGTAAAGATGGATCAAAGTCACAAGTAAAAGATAATATTATTCAATCATTTTTTTAATGGAATGAGTATCAAGCAACCAGGTTGCCTTCCAGCTGTCAGAAGGATGCCGGGAAGGTGGCTTGTCCTTGTAATCCTAGCTACTCATTGTGCTGAGGCAAGAGGATTACCAATCAAAGCCAGCCTGAGCAACTTCATGAGACCCTGTCTCAAAAGTTTTTACAAATTTATCATGTAGCTTAGTGGCAAAGTGCTAGGCTAGTATGTGCAAGGCCTTGGTTTCAAGTGCAAGTAGAGATTGGGGAAAAAAAGAATTCCAGGAAAAGGAAAAGACAGACAAGGAGGACAGAAGAAAAAAGATACAGATGGGAATGGGCAGTGAGGTGACCGTGCTTCAGTTACTCCTACAGAGTAAGTCACAGGCAGAGGGAGGAGCATTCTTTCCTCCAGGCAGTGGGGTACCACTTGGTCCATTACTGTTGAGGTGTCTTGGTGAACTCAGTGAACTAAAGAAGGTTCCGAGGTGGTTAACTAGCAAACATCGGGAACTCAGACACTAAAAGTGAAAAATATTCTATTAGTACTTTTTCAGGTACCAACACCCAAACTAGCCAGTAAAAGGAAGTTTTTGAAAGTGAAAAAAGAAAATTCAGTTGTGACAGAAAGCATACAAGTGGCAATTTTAGCTAGCAGTCCTCCTTCCGGTGATTGTAAGGTGACCTCTCTGACAGCGTCTGCAGGTGCGCAGCCCCGCCAGTGTGCCCTTCCTGTCTGTAGCATCACCAATGACACCTGCTGTTGTGTAGGCATGAGAGTAGCCCCGAAGTGAGGGAGCCCTGGACACCACTGTGCACTCCAAGCTCTAGTCCCCAGCCTTCCTTCCTCCTTTCATGTATCTGCCATCTCATAGGAAGCAATTTCTTTATTAACCAAGAATAATGAGTGGACCAGAGAGTGGTTGGCAGGAAGCCAAGGCTTCAAGTCGCGCATAGGCTCTTAATGTCCATGAGAACTTCAGTGAGGTGCTTTGCCCTCAATTTCAGTCTTCTAACACTTAAAACAGAAGGATAGCATTCCAATTTTAGCGACAATGTTATGATCTGGAGCAAAAAGATCCCCTAAGAGGTTCATGTTCAAAAGCAGCAGTGCTTTTGGAATGTGATTAGAATAAGGGACCATCACTTCATCAATAGATTAATCCACAGATAAGTTCAATTCCAGATGTGTTTTTAGGAGGTGGGGCCTCGCTAAAACCATCCTCTTCCTGACCCTTCCCCCACCACAATGCTGCCCCTGCCCTGCCTCCCCTCACCATGTGGGGAGCAGCTGTCCTCTGCTGGCCCCTCTGCCCTGGAGCCAGCTGATTACTGACTGAAGCCTCTAAAGTCGTTATCCAAAGTAAACCTTGTCTCTTATACGTTGTGCACAGCAGGTATTTTGCTCCAATAAGGAAAGATGGCTAATAAAATAGTAAATGAGATGATGTACATAAAGCATCTAATTCATTATGATAGTTGTCAGAAAATGTTACCTCTTTGATAAGTTGTGCCATTATAAAAGACAGTAAACATCTAGGTCAATTTCCGGAACACTGATAAAAAAGCTGGCATTAGAGGAAAGAACACCTTTGCTATATCCTTTCCAATATTGCATTTAGCTATTTTTTAAAAATGATTTTCTAGCTCCATATGATGCTATTCTTTCCACGGGACACATGATCAGAGATGAAATCAGTATTTTAGAAGGGTTTTTTTTTTTTTTTTTTTCAAGTTGGAGTTAACTAACTGGATCTATCAATATCTGATTCCTTTCCACCATCAGACTTGTGGTCAACTAATTTTAGCAGCAGGTATGCAGAGATGTAATTCTTTAGCCATAAACTTTCATTTAAAAATAAAATATGTATTTGGTACAGGGTCCCACTATGCAGCTCGGACTCAGGGTGATTCTCCTGTTGTCAGCCTCCCAAGCTCTGGAATTACAGGCATGCTCACCACACCCAATCTCAATCACCCTCTCCTCACGCCCTGGGGGTGGGGCCAGCTCGGCATGCTGTGGGTAGAAGCTGGCCCCTGCATGTGCCTAAGCAGGCACTTTAATCCACTGAGCTATCTGCCGGCGCTGATTTTCATTATTTTCTAGGTAATACATTAATAGCACTATCTGCATTTGTGTTGAACTACATAAATATTTCAACTGATAGAAAAGTTCTAGCCTATGTTAAGATTTCCATCATAATCCCTACCTTAAACTAATCTGCTGTTACCTATGATGCCAAGAACTGTGGCCCGCATATGCAAGCGGCATTTACACTATATTTACTAATAACCCGAAAGACGAGCCACATATATACCTTTAATCAAGTTTAAAAAAAAAAAAAAAAACTTGAAATTTTTCATTACCAGGTCTTTGGATTTAACCCTTAATGCATCATCATGCCTGGTATCTAATCACAAAAATATAAGCTATAATCTGGAGGTGCAAGTTACAAATCATCATCTCAGAAAACCCTCTAAGAGAAGCAAACATGCAAGAAGATCCCAACAGATTCATGGACACAGACATAATATACACAGTGACATTTCAGACCCTGGCTTATACCAAGTGCTCAATAAATGCTCTTAAATTTATTGGAAGTAATAATTGCAGACATCATTTTCATATGCTACAGAAATTTAACATTTGTAACAATGCCAGTCATCACACCCCTAGGTTATTGCATCTCTGAAGACATTTCCGAATAGGTAGCTACAGCTCCATGGCTGTCCTTTTCTTTCGGCATAACTTGTATCCCCTCTTGCTCTCTGGAAATATCCTGATGATTTGAGGAGGAGGAATACCTTTCTTTAAAGCTTGAATTAGCTGAATAATGAACAAATCTCCACATCTAATTGAACTCAGCCTGAGCTGGGGCCCAGACTCAAAACAAACTTGGTAAAGCATATCCAGTAGAACTTGGGAAGGCCAGATGTTCTGGAAGCAGAACTGTGGTCATTATGAACATGCCAGCTCCTCCTCATTCCACCCCGGGCCAAGACCCTTTCAGCAGCATGAGGCCTGTCTCACATATGAGCCTGGCTGTTTTACTGCCTGCCATCCCGGCACCCACATGAACACTGGGGAATTCTAACAAACTCCACTGATAGGAGTAGGTAGACTTTGGCCCAGGAAACACAGGGAAGGAACATTAATTATGAGATGACACATTTTCCTGCTTTACCTACGTGACCTCAGGTTGGGTAACAAATGAGCCATTTAGTACTTTCAGTGAAATCATACCCATGTTTTACTTGAGATAAAGCGAACACAAGTTACACATAAAAAGTTACATAAATCATACAGTATGAGTTGACCCTCTTCTAGGGGGTAGAGGCTGCTATGTTGCTCACCATGTTTCTGAGACATGGTTATGGGGTGGTGGTGGTGTTTTTATGGGAGCGTGGGTTTTTTTGGTTTTTTGTTTGCTTGTTTTTGTCTTTTTGAGACAGGGTCTCACTATGCAGCTCGGGCTGGCCTTGAGCTCATTTTTGTAGCCCAGGCTGGTCTCAAACTCACACTGATCCTCCTGCCTCAGCCTCCCAAGTGCTGGAATTACAGGCATGCACCACCAGGCCCGGCTGAGCATGTGTGTTTAAATAGAGTAAATGAAAGAACATTTAAGAGAAGAGCAGTACTCTGCCTATCCCTGATTTCTGATTTGCTTCTCTTCCCCAGATATGACCAATCCATCAAAATTAAGAAGTTCCTTCAAAATATTCACTGGGCAAAGCCTAAAAGTCATTTACACTTGTGAATGTTCTACTCTGCTTGGACTTATGTATTTTTTTTTCCCAAAGACCTCCTTCCCCTTAATTAAAGGAATACTTCTGTTTGGGAAATCAGGTGACCTTGCAAAACGGAGTATTTCTGTGCTGAGATCTGGTTGTGGTAAAATATCAAGAGTTTGAAAAAGTAGAAAACAATATGATAGCATGTGCCTTATGTGTACAGAACCAGCAGCAGTAGTTAAAGAAAGGCATATAGTAAATAAGACGAAAAGGCTCTCCATGCTTTTCCTGTCAAATTACTCTGGGATGACAACAATTTCACGTACTAATTTTTTTTATTAATTTTAATGAAAAGAAATAACAACGAGACAGTCTTACAACAGGTTAGTAGGACAGTTCCAGTAATTAAGGGAGTACCAACTTCTGCCCTAAATCAGTCTTTCTAGGGAAGGGTATGTATCCATCTACATTTTCAATAGATACATTTCTTGGCCTTTATTTTTCCCTGAGAGTATGCAAAGAGGCTTCTCAGCTCATAAGGTAACAGCATAATATTATTTGTCATCTGAATGTTATAAAAACAAACAAAAAGAAAGTCTGCATTTGTGCTGCAGTGTCGCTATTCTAACACATGGCTGTGTTTAAGTAAATTACAAAGTTAAAAACAGAAGTAGCTGTACATAGTAGGGCTGGCCAATGGTGATCTAAATACACAGGTGACGGATTAGCTGCTATTAGCTAACTAAGTCCTTTATTTGATCTGTGTATTTCTTAGTTAAAGATATTTGTAAAGCATGAATTGTTCTATTAAGGAAACTTTGTTTTTTAAATTTCTGCTTCTCTTTCTTATGAGACTGTCATAAGAAATTTTGAATCAGGATTAATTTTAAAAAGAAATCCTGTAACTGGAATCAAATTTCACTATGCATTTCAACCTTGAAATGAACATAAATCTGAAACTAATGTAGGCAGTGGAAAAATTTCAGTATTTAGAATTATGTTAAGAAAAAAACCTTGTTTTTTTCTGATACTAGCTTTCTTTATGTAAACAAATGACTAGAAAAAAGATTAAGAAAAACTTGCTTAGGTTTTTTCAGCCACACAATCATACTCCAATTTTGTTTGCATAATAATTTTCTTCAAATGTGTACCAGTCTACCTCCTCACATCTTTGATCATCACAAGGAGACAATGTCAGCTCAATAAATGAAATGGTCAATGTCTGGTATATTTGAATCTTTTAACTCGCAAAGTTGGACTCAAGTCTAGTAAAATGAAATTTTTGTGACTTAACTGCAAATTGATCTAGTTATTAGCTACAGTGAAATTAGTTAATTAATTAATTATTAAAAATACAGTGGCAGAGGTTTGATCCCAGGTGTGCCTTGCTAGACCTGCCCCTGGGGCACACTGAGACAGTAATTGAGACTAGGCAAGGTGTGTGCACCTGTAAGCCCAGCCCTTGAGAAGCTGTAAACAGGAGAATCACTGAGTCCTATCTATGTAGTGAAGCCCTGTAGACCCTGTACCAAATACATACCAAAAAAAGGTAAATGAAGTTAATGATTGCTCTTATTTTACTTTCTTTGTACATACTTCTTTTCACTCCCCTTTGCGAACTTCCCCACCCTTGCTTTTAGTTCTTCACTTAGATTTTCATATCTATAATATAGATAGTGAGAAAACCCCAAAACCATCTTTGAGGAATGCTGCACTAAATGTTACGTATGAGCCAGGCGTGTTGTGCACGCCTGTAATCCCAGCATTCAGGAGGCTGTGGCAGGCAGATCAGTGCGAGTTCGAGCCCAGCCTGGGCTACAAAAGTGAGCTCAAGGCCAGCCTGAACTGCATAGCGAGACCCTGTCTCAAAAAAAAAAAAAAACTAATAATAATAATAATAATAATAATAATAATAATAAATAAATGTCAGGTATGAATAACTTCGATGTATGTTCTTCTGCTCACCGTGAAGACAGTGATTTACTCACTGCTCTCAGCCAATTTGAAATCCAAAGGTGAAAATAGCATTATGGGATTGAGACAGAATTCCCTACCACACTCCCAGCTGATGCAAGCAGATGAAAGGCTCATATAATTACCTTTGACTTTGAACCAGAAAATCTGTGAACACCTTACTTAAAAATACACATAATAGTGAGAGAGCAGCTGAGAAGCAGGTGCACCCAGAGCATGGGCATGCTCTACACAGGGCGGTGGCCGCACCAGCCAGCTGGCCAGAAGCTTGCCAGCCACCCCGTGTCAAGAAGAGACTTCTGTGAATCTGAAACGTTGCCAAAGTCTTACTTGTTCTCCCCCAGTTTGTGTAATGCTAAGTGGGTTTCATTACACCTTACCCTGTAAAAACAGTTTAGATCATTCAAAAGGAATTGCAATGCATTTTTAAAATGAAGATTGCAAGTAAAAGAGTTTTTTAAAATACATTCCTCAATTAATTTATTAGTCAATCAGTGATCACAGAAACATTTATTAAGGACCCATTTTGAACATCATTGGGCTAAAATATGTAAAAGATGCAAAAGAATGAAGCTAGAAAAATAAAATTCAGTCTAATAAATCAATTAACTTAAAACCACTCTTATTTGTATTTATAGTAATCTACATTTGTAGAGAAATGTAGATAGCCAGACAGAAAGATGGATTTACCTTACAAGACTAATGTAACAATCTGGGCATTTAGTATTTAATTGAGCTCATTTCACTTTAAGTATGCATTATTACATTCAAAGTGATGACTATGCTTAATCTGCAAATTCACATATTTTTTACTTTCCTAGACCAATCTAACTTCAACATTAAAATTCCTGAAGGCGCTGAAAGATTCAATAATGTTTAGCACTTCTGAGAATTTCATTTGAAAAAAAGTGCATACGAATTTGTGACAATAACAAAATTGCTCTTCAAAAAATTGTAAGGAAAATAACACTGCCAAAAATGAATACAGCTTTGTTTGTTTTTGTAGTCATTGTTAGCAATAGACTAGACATAAAGGTATTCTTTTTTTTTTTTTTTTTTTTTTTTTTTTGTCCATATGGAAAGATCATCAACACATTCTGCCTCTGGGTTCTCTGCCAAAATATTGTAACCCACAAGCCATCTACCTTAAACATAAAAGGAAAGGTGTTGTTCTGGTCAAATAAAGAAATAATTTTTACTGGCATATGTCTAATGTTAAAGCTGCCTAAATCCTGCCAAATACATTAAAACAACATCTGTAAAACAGATTTTCATTAAATTGATCAGTTTAAAGTTAAGCAGCTAGGCAGATGATGCTTTTAAGCTAACCTCTAACCTTTAACTTTTAACCTCCTTAAACTGGAATAAAGACACACTCTTAGGTAATACTGCTTCAGTTTGACAACATGGTATAAGTTGGTTTATTCAAATCACAATGACACATCACCACATCTACAGTGTTATGAATCAATATGGTGTCAATAATGAGAAAAGCTGCTTTCTCAAAGCTCTGCATTTGTCTTATGAGTGCTACTTGTCACTTCCCTCTAAAATCTAATTCATAATTGCAAAGTGATATAAATTAAAACAAAAATACTGCAGAGGAGATTATTACATAGTCATTAACTCATTTAGGTCTAATTTTAAAATTTTAGTCATATGAAAATAATATGCTTTTTTCCCACAGGCTAATTTGTTAGTCTCATTTAAATGCAATTAATATTATTTATGGACCAATTTTATTTTACCAATGCAAACTGACAAAGTTGGCTACCTTCCTCACTACTGTGCTTGAAAATCCTGTGACTCACAAAGCTTCTGAAATCAGTTTGGAAATAATATCTTCAACACACCACTACTCGTAATAAAAAATGCTCTTTTAAAGGCAACACAAAAGAATATCGTTGGATTATTTAAAACAAGGTTTAAAAGCACAAATATTTTTCTTTAATCTTTTAATTCAAAACTAAGTTAGTGCAAAGTAGGTTTTTGTTTGTTTGCTGACCATACGTTACACTAAGCAATATAATTTATCCAACTTAAATTCATCTTCATTCATCTTATGAAGTAAGAGTACATCATTGGCTTATGCAACCTAAAGCACTCTAGCTTTTAAGACCCTCTTTAGAAACAAGTTTTTATCTCATCTATTGTTCTAAATTCAAAGGCCCCATCCAAATATCTCCCCTAAGGAACTTCTCGAGTAACTCTGGCATCTAGCACTTTGCCTTATCAACTGTAAGGCAGTAAAACCACACTTAGGGAATAAATGGGTAAACCTAACACAGAAAATACACACACACACACACACACACACACACACACACACACACACACACACCCATACACTTTTAAATAACTACCAAATATTTGATTAAATAACCTCTCCTGCGAAAATAAGAAAATGACACTCTTCCTTTCTTTAGGTTCCCTGAGAATAATAAGACCGAAAAAGTTGTACATTCCTGTTGTCTATTCACAACACTTTAATTTAAAGTGTTAGAGGAATTGCGAGAATACAAACACAGTTCATGAATATTCTATATAGCTCCAAGGGTCAAAATCTATTATTTATAAAAACTTAATGTTTGGTTTTTTCTCCTAGGAATTCTAAAAGTTTTAATAGGTCAGGTATCAACAGAAAAGAAAAAGCAGACGATTGAACAGTTGTCAAGAGTAGCTGTAAAACCTATGAATTATAATATGATTAATCGTTCGTATTATATTATCAATAGTGTTGACTTAGATATGCTCCATCTTACATTAGGGCCTACTCTCCTCACAAACTGCGGAGCCCAAATCTAATGCTTTCGTTATTGATCTACACAGTGTCAATACCATAGGAACTACCCTACAAATTTTCACAGTGAGTCTTTAGGTATTTATGCAGAGTACAGCCATCTAAAATAGGAAGTTGAAGACATAAAGTACTAGACCAACCTAAATAAATAATGCTTGCATCTAATCCAGATAAGCATTATCTAATCTTTTTATTGTGTTTCTCATTTTAAATAGGATTAGAAAAGCTACAGGTACTATAATCATTGGTTGACTCCTGATAGTATAGTTATTGCTAATTTCTAGTATAAATCAATAGATAACACTTGCAAAATGGATTTTGTAATCATATTTAGAGCTTGTTACAATGACTAATGGTTTGCAATATTTTCTGAATTTTAATATCCTCTAGACAAAAAGAAGTTTTTAATAAGTTACCAAGTTATTCATCACAGAAATAAATGTGTTACATTTGTACATAAACCAAGAAAATCAAAACAATCAAGTGAACAAACTGCAGAAAACAAATTAATCAGTAATTAAAGTTTAAAAAATGTCAAGATAAACTGTGCCCTACATGGCGTTCATCACTTGCACATATGTGTTGCACCTTCATGGTTTCTCCCCGTCAAAGTAAAAGCACTTTTTGCATTTTATGAGCATAGTTATCTACCTTGCATCTTTCTGAGAGGCGTTACTAGTTAAGGAAACAGTCATGCTACACTACAGCATAGTTTATTTTTGAAGACTTTCAACCGATGCTAAAGAAGCATGTGTTTACTTAGTGTCATTGAGGTCACACACACACACACACACACAAACACAAACAGGTTTGGAACATTCTTCGTTGTCACCAAACTAAAAATGATGCAGCCATGATGTGGGCTATTCTTTTTGTCCTCTGCTCCCTGTAACCATTGGGTGGTGCCATGTTTTGTGTTTTAAAAACAGTACAAGACCCTTAAAGCATCTCATTCCACAGGACAATACTCCAGAAAAGAAGCCAGGGAGAAGTAATCAACACAAGTGAAAGATATAGCTGGCATGGAAGGCAACTCCTTAAAATAAATTCTCCACTCCATAGATTTCATATGCTTGCAGTAATGCTAATTAGAAACTTTGTTTTCTCTCTCTCTCTCTCTCTCTCTCTCTCTCTCTCTCTCTCTCTCTCTCTCTCTCTCTCTCTCTCTCTCTCTCTCTCTCTCTCTCTCTCAGATTTGTGCTCCTAGCTCTGAAACAGTTAATTCCCTTGTCTACTTGGACCAGCAAAAATGGATGTCACTGCTTACCTTGTAGAGCTTCAGGGCTGCCTCGTGCCTGTGATTGGTAGTATGCAAGCGTAATTTATCCACACTGTTGGTGTAGTAGTCACAAGCATTACATTTTAGGTGAACAGGGTTGCCAATGGCAATGCACTTCAACCTCCACTCATTGCTTTTGCCCCCTTCTTTAATGTGGGCCACCAGTTGATATTTTTGCATATGTTTATCAGTCTTGCAGTGGAGCTGGAAGTTGGCTTTGAGCTGCGTGTTGTAGTTACAGAGCTTGCACTGGTAGATATCTCCAATTACAGCCCTCCATTCCTCTTCAGGGAGAGAGCGCTCGCTGCTCACATGCACACTTAGGGCCTCCAGGCTGTCAGAGGTGAATTTGTTGCAAACAGCACACTGGAATAGCTTCAGTGCTGGGTCACTGATATAAGGTGACAGCTCTCCTGCAGTAAGGAGGGACAGGTCATCACCCATTAGCTGACCACTGGCAAGCCGGATTTCAGGCGGCAGCTCATTATTTACTACAGGAAAAAAATTAAAAGGAAAAATAGAAACTAGAAAACACAGTACACACAAAGGATTCTGTAAAATAAAGTCTTGACAAGGAATGTGCTTTCTCTAGAGCTTAAACTATAAAAGGCTGTAATAGGATTGAATCAGGATCAATTACAATCATCCCTTTTAACTTCTAAATTCCCTCATCAGATAGCTTTAATTACTCCTACTGGGCATGATGTCATTCTGAAATTTGTATTTTCCAGGACAAGAAAGTTGATCAATACCATAACAAAACAATCACGTGTTTGCAATTTCAGAGCTTAGATAAACTTACACACACACTAATTGTTATTTCCCAATTTGTCTCAAAGCTTGATGAGATTTGGCTAATTCTGTATGTGCAGCTGTAATCTACTGCCAAATACCTGGGATGCGGTAATGGTATTACTGTTAGTTTAAGTATCTTCAATCACAGCCACTAAAATGCTTTTTAAAAATATTTAATTAAAAGTAACTGTAGATCCTCTTGAAGCTCAAGTTTGATATTTTAGGAAAATAAACAAATCAAAATTGAAACAACAAGCCTTGCAAAGAGTGGCTAATGATAGCAAGCACATAATGCAAATTAGCAGTTGTTAATCAAGCAATTGAATGAGGACAAAGTTTGCTGGCTTCTCTTCTGTTACCATTGACCCCTTAACTCTTTCCTCTCTAGGGCCAATTTAGCTTTGAAGCAGAAGTGCAGGGAGTTTGTTCATGCAGCTGAGAGAGAAAATGCCCTTTCTAGTAAACTGTCTCCAATTTGTTGGCACTCACCACTTTCTCTGGGTGCATTACACCAAATCAAAAGGTGATTAGAAGCTAACAACAGTGTAGAAGGACAGTGAATACTGACCGAGTCCAGGTGCCAAAGCCGCGGCCGTTGCTGGGTCCAGCTGGAATGGATTGATCATGAGCTGAGGGTCCGCAGGGTTTTCCAGCTTCATTCCAGTCAAGCCTATGTTCTGGGCCAGGTAGTACTGATAAAGCTCTGCCTCCGCTGGAGCGAGGCCCAGATGCAGGTTGTGCTGGATCTGCTTCATGTTCTGCTGCAAAAGCATCATATTATGCATGTGCTTTTCACTGGTCATGTGAATCCGGAGGTTCCGTGCAACATTGGTTTCATAGTCACAAACCTCACACCGCCAGGTGGGTTTCTGTTTGGGTTTGGATGGAGAGGGTGTCCCGCAGCCACTG
>PVJA010009169.1:33132-43132 GCA_004027025.1 Myocastor coypus | reverse complement strand
ATAACAAAACTGTTTAAACTGCTCTAGCTAGTGATTATTCAGGAGCTACTAGCTAGAACCACAGCAATGTTGCAAACTACAATCTGATAGGATCATCTCAGACAGTGAAAGTTGTTTACATCAGTACATGCAGTGACACTGAACAGGATGCTAAGTAATCTCATTGTCATTGGTGTCAGTTAGGATTTTTCTTTTGCTAACATCCATTTAAGAATCGCATGCGAAAGTTTCATAAGTCCCAATACAAAGACTGCAAAGACAACCATCTAACTTAAACCATAGAACTCATTCCACAATGACTGTGTAACAAATTAAGTCACTCTAAAATTGGCTTTCCCATTTAAACTGGTTTGCATTTAGTCTTCATCAACGTCTACTCTCTAAATATTCTGTTTTTATTTAAATCACTGAAGTTCTCTAGAAATCCATAGGAAAAACAATCCTAATATAATTTTAATGTGAATCTCAGAATGATACATACCTGTGAGTCTGCTTATAATATGGGTACAGTTTTTGGTATTCTCAGGAATTCACAAGATCAGTGACTTTGATCATATTGCACTACTTTTACAGAATAAATGGACAATATGCAGAAAAGAACCTGGTTATCTCCCTCTGCTTTGCTTTCCTCTGCTGTCACTGTGGCCTAAACTCTGCTCTGCTAAATGACCAAACCCACCTACAAGGAGCCTGGGTAATGAAAGGGTGGGGGGTGTTTTCTGAACAATGGAAGAATTCCTTTGCATTCAGCAAGCAGAGTGAGTTCCCATTAGAACCCAAAATCAGAGAGGCCAGTTTTACCTCTGTTTTTTAATTGAGATTGTCCCCGTCTCCCTCTACGGTCCACTGAGACAGTGTTTGTGAAATGATTAAAAAGAACGCAATCAGATGGGGCGGACAGAATAATGGGAAAAGAATGCCAGGGTAGCCACTCTGCTAGAGCTGGGAAAGAGGACCAGCACACGCCTGAGCCTGCTGTTTTCTGTCTCCTCTGCTCTCCAGCCATCTCACAACGCACTGCGCCTCTTTACTCCATTTTAAATGAGTTAAAAGTTGTCCACTTAGAGGAATTTGGTAACAAGTTACAAATCAAAAAGGAAAAGAAAAGAAGAAAAAGAAAATAAATAAAAATCCTTGAATTATATCAAGTTTCCAAAAGGTCATCACTGTCTCTGCTGTGGCCTTTTCCCCATTCCAAATCCTCTATCAATATGTCATAGTGAGTTAGGCAAAGACAAAAGAGAGGCGCAGTGTGAAAACGGCACATATATCTAATCCTGACAAAGCAATGAATAGACCTTCACAAGTATAATTATACTTGTTTATTTGTTGCCACGTACAGAGAACTGATGAAAAAAATCCATCAAAGTGGTATTATGCAGACACCAAGAGCTTCTTTTCTTTGGTTGCTAAAGCCACATTGAGGCTTAAATTCCTTATTGTCAAATTCAGAAGAAAGAAAGAAAGAAAAAAAAAAAAAAGATTTTAGACTGATTTTTTTTTTTTTTTTTCATCAGTTGCTGACAGATCTTTTGTGTACCAGGTTGTATTGGTTCACACTGCTCCTTCATTTTTACTCATATTGGAGCTCATAGTTGCAAACTACTGTACAGAAGCTTTTGAAAAGGTGTGCTGTAGTGACCAAGAGAAGGCAGTGAAATTTCCCTTTTCACCTAGACTTTTGATATCAATACAGAGGTAAAACACCTAGGGGGAAGTACGAGTTACATGAAAATATATCTTTGATCTCCACCTTTTAAGGTGGGTTTGCCTTCTCTGCAATTGGTTTGTTTTAGCAGATGCTTAGTATTTCATAAAATATTACATAACTTCTTTCCCATTACAATATTTGAAATGTTAGCAAGAAGGAAGCAGAGTCAGGATGTCAAAAGACTGAAAATATTAAGTAAAAGGGTTTCTATCTCAGCTACTAAGGGGCTGTTATGTCCCAATACACACTAAATCAAATAACTTAACCAAAATACAGTTTTAGAGGTGGGAGGTGGAGCCAAGCCAGCTTTTATTTTTTCCTTGAAGGATAGAAATATATCAAAGTAAATGCAATCTGCATAGTTAATGTTTGTGAGCTTTACAATTTAAAACAGAAAAGCTGTAATTTTTCTTTGCTGGCAATCTGGAAACACTCTGGAGTTAATTACAGCTGATTCGGAGTGAACCGCACAAACAAAGACCAGTCTATGTCCAGACAATTATACTGCATTAACCAGCTTAGAGCTTCCTGCTGATGTTTCAGGGCTCTTCTGTTACACCCTTCTACCTTCCCAGCACGAGAGAAAATGCTTCTGCAAGAAGGAATTAATGAAGAGAACTGCAAAAGAATGTGTGACGACCTCTCCTGACACGGCAAAAACTTTCCACCCATGTCATGACAAAGGGGAGAAGGTAATTACATTTGAATGGAAGGATGTAACCAAATAGATTCAGCATTTAAAACAAGCACATTTTTTTAAGAAGGGAAAGTTTACAGAGACATATATGAGTATGAGTCAACGAAGTTATTTACCCCCTTTTCCTTCTCATTTTTCTCATTAGGACCTAAATTAGCTATTCAGTACAGATTTGTTTCCTTCTCTATAAATAGGACCACGGTGGTTGATGTATATTCTTCTCCCTCTTTGACTCTTTCTGGTTTTTTTTTTTTTTCCCTCTTCCCAGCTTCATTCTCCTCTTCCCTTTCACGTTGCTAAATCCACATGGGCTTTACATGACACTTATGTACCATTAAGTGTATGAGGTGCAGAACTAAAGAGAAAGGGCATACCATACTCTACCAAACAGTCCAATAATGCTTAATTTCATTAGTACTGGGAAACAGGGATTTTGTTTTATTTTCTTTACAACTTAAGCAAGCTCCAGCTACTTTTCCTTAGACAAGAATCAATAATCTGACTTTAACCAAATTACACTATTATATGACCCATGTTATATGTTAGCTTCAGGAAAATTTCATGATCAGTGGAGGAGGACCAAAATATGTTAGCTACCTTTGTAAAAACCAGGAACAAAACAAAACAACAACAACAAAGACTTTGGTACTTTAAAACAATCTGGATAGATTCCTAATTTTCTTAGTCACTCTAATTAAAAATGGATAGTTCGTATTGGCGTGAGGCAAGGACATGAACTGCAATTAAGCTCAGCGCCCCTTCCTGATTTTCTCCTTTGTTACTGTTTTGCTAGTATTCCAGCTGACATTGGGGCTCTGTAGTGATTGCTTCATTAAAGGGTAAGGATGTCCTAATCAGCTAAAGTATTACTAGAAAGCTGTTGTTTGCCAATACTGTGAGAATTTATTGACTTTCTTTCTTCTTTTTTTCTTTCTTTTAAAGAAGAAAAAGTTACTTTCAAATGCTAGAGCATAGCTCTAACTACACAGCAATCATCTTCCCATTTTCTCCCATATATAAGTAGGATTAGAGTTAAATGACAACATAGTCCTTTTACATTTTCTTCTCTGTGAAGAAATGCTAATCAATAAACTAGCTAAGTTTTGTCGTAAATATATATATATATATAAATATATATATATATAAATATAAATATATATATATATATATATATATATATATATATATATATATAGCCAGCGAGATAGCTCAGCAGACTAAGTGCCTGCTTAGACAAGCACAAGGACTGGGGTTCGATCTGCAGCACCATATATTACACTAGCCATGCCCCCTGGGCGTGCTGAGCCGGCCAGTCCCAGAGTGGTGGCACACACCTAAATCTTAGTGCTGGGGAGACTGCAAACAGGAGGATCATTATAAGTCTTAGCTGCATAGTGAGACCCTGTACAAAATACCTAAATTAATATATAATTTATATATATAGTTATACACAAATTATTGATATATATATATATTCCCTGTAAATACTAAAAACTTGTAAAAGTAACCCAGTTTTATAAGTGTATGGATAATAAGCAGAGTCATTTTTCCTTCTTAGACTCATTTTCTTAAATCTCTATCATATTTGGAAGTTCAAGTGTGTGTCATTACTAAATATGAAGGTTTTCATAAAATGGTTTAGTTTTCCTCAAAAAAATAAAAGCATGGACTACATCAATTCTTTTTGGAGGTTATAAATTACTGTTGCCAAGTATTTCATATATTTATATTGCCAGTATTGAAAATGCATGGAGTAATGTCTGGCACACACAGAACCTGAAGGTTTAGTTGATAATGCTTTAAATCATTATATAAGAACACTTACAAAGTAATTCTAATTTATTTAGGTATATATAACCATAGAACATTTGGCTTCAAAAAGAGATTTACTGTTAGTGGAAACCATTGAACATTCATATTTACCTCATATAGAATATGATGGCAATATATTCTAATCTACATCTATATTTTCCATCACTATTCATCTATTTGATTAGTTGATTATCACGCTATTGTCAATTGCATGCTTAAGAGAAAACATTTGCATAATTATTTACATTTTCCCATTGTATCGTCACGATCTCATGTGCAATGAAATGAAAAGCATATCATACATACATTTTTAAAAAACTCATTCGCTGCAGCCTAAATATGCCATAATTATCCTCATAAAATAAATCACAGGCCAGGTATTCCAGCAAACATTCCTATTCCTTGAACAGTGATTTCAGTGCTTTCCCATGGTTTCAAATCATTTTAATAATAAAAGTTAGACGTGTAATAAACCACTGCCAAGTGCTACTTAGTATATAATACTCTTAGACTCTACCAAATAGTCTTTTAATATTCCATGTAAATATTTAAAATTATTTTATATTAAAGACCATAGTATGACTAATACAATAGAGGAAATAAGTGGAATGCAAGTGCAAAGTTTTCTTCTAGATGAAATATGGAGAAATTCGTATTAGATCACTAAGATTATATGGTTAATCTGTCTGTCTGTCTGTCTGTCTGTCTGTCTCTTTCCCCTCTCTCATTCTTTGTCTGAAAGTTAATTTGACTGCTGCCCATCAGTGAAGTGAGCAATTCAGTAATTAACTTTTGGGCTTTAAATGTATGAACTTTAATTAGATTTCATTATAAACAAACAAACGTCAACCATAATTATAAGCTCCTTGGTTTACCCACATATTATCCCTTTTCAAACAAACTTGATGTCAGACAAATTAAAATCAAGCAGCCAGCAATTTTGAGTTGGATTTTACATGATCTGCTGGTAACCTGATTACTTTAACTTCAATATCATTACAGGAAAAGTATTTCAGGAAAAATAATTACAAGAATTCCAACAGGAGACAAGCTTAATTGTATTGATTCAAAAGATGCATGTTCAGAGGAACCATGTTGAAGGAATAATGTTATCTCAAATCTACCGTTTCTATTAAAATGAAATTGTCCAGCATGAAAGAAACAATTTAAGATTAGTGTCTGCAGAATGAGAGATACTAAGCTAACTAATTATCTGGTCCCAATTATCTTATACTTTAAGTAGCAAAATAGCAGTATGGAGCAACTACAAGGCCTGAGGTTTGCAGGTTTATTTACTGACTGGTGTATCTATTAGGACCAAGAACAAGTGGAGCTGTCAGGACATAATGAAGGTAAATGATTAGTTAGCACCAAGGCTGAACTCTTCTTCAATGCAATAAGAGTTAATTAAAGTTTACCACCAAACATCAACCAAAGCAGGATGTTGATCAGGTTTCAGCATTAAGTGCAAACAGACAATAGTTGGCAGCAATTAGTACAGCTATCAAATGACATGTAATGATAATTATACATTTAAAACAGCTAAAGAGCTGGGGGAAAAAAAAAAAGAATCAGCCTCTTTGACAACAAATACTCAAAGGACAGGAAACAGGTATCAGATTATTTCACTTTAGCAGTGTAAATCAATAGAATTAAACAAGAAAAGGTTGTATGGGTACAGTATCTGAAAGAGAACAGTTTACTGGACCCAAAATGAAATAAATCTGCTGGTATTGGTCAATTGAAGAGAAGAACTTCTGTAGCTAAAGAAAATAAGTTACTTTTCAATTAAGGTTTTCAAATGAACTCTCTGTAAAGAAAGTTCAGCTTCTGGGTTTTTTGTAAGTTTATCATGGAACAGGTATTTCATGATAATTGCTATTTAAATTAAGTACTAACTTTCACTCAGCTATACTGTCAAAAATACTTTATACCTGAGTGCTACCTTTGTATATTTAAATATTAACTTCTTGAAAAGTGTCTAGCTGAACTATAGCTTGAAGTACTTTCAATGCAACTAAATTTAAAACATGAGTCATATTTAGCATGGTATGTAGGTCTTCCCTTAATGCCATCCATGTCTGTCGCTTCAGTCCTGCTGAAACCAATGATTCTGCAAACAATAGAGTCCTTAAAATAATTGTCACAGGTCATTTCTTTCTTTCCTATATTTTCTACACAAAAGCTTCACAGTGCTGGTGAGCAGCAGCGTGCTGCAGCAGCCTGTTTGTATCACTGAAAACTATCTCTGGCCTAGAGCATGTCTCCAGCAATGGACCCATCCCTGTGACCGCTACCTTTGCATTTTCCTCTGTAATACTAAAGGTTTGTACAGTGTTGGCTCAGTATTTTCCTGGAGCTAAATTTAAGGCATGTCTGACTCCCAGCACAGCCACACACACACACACACACACACACACACGCACACGCACACGCACATGCATACACACACACTCACACACACACATGTCTCTTCAAAATCCTTTCGCTTCTTCATCATGCATATACTTATTGGTCCTGACACTTTCACTTCAGCCATGACAAATGAGTGGATGACTCGGATGTGATTGTATGGGAAAATGGCGTTCTCTAAGATACACCACTAAGTCTCATCACCAACTCCCAATATGGCTCTTCTGAGTTCATGCAGTATGTTGTACAAATTCCAAGCCAATTTTGTAGATATGTGTACTGTAAGTAATAAAAACAAACAAACAAACAAAAAACTACTCCATCAAGGGCAAAAAGTGAAGCCAGAGTGGGTGTAGAGGGTGGGGGTCTGGTATCAACTGAATGTTGCTCTTGGGATTTAAGCAACTCCCCCTAATCTCTGCCCCTGTGTAAGCCAGCCAGCCCACTAAGCTCTTAAAGGCTCTTTACCCTTGTTCTCCTGAGCAAGGACTGCTACAGCAAAGCATAACTTGTGAAGTGACACAAATGAAGCTACTAAGATAAACATGGTTAATCAACTGGCAAGCCAGCACATTTGTTTCTGCCCACATAGTACCTATTTTATTCCTTACCCCTTAGTTCCTCCCTGCTATTAAAATTTCTCTCAATTTGTTTTAGCAGAGGGAGGGTTTGTCAAAACTAGTTTTCTAGGAGATTATTATATTTTTCAATTAGAAAGAAACAATGTTTTTCCAACTATTATTAAATGTGAAACTTGTCAAGCCCTTCGAAAGGAGAAACTTTTTCATTTAGTATAAAGAACAAAACCCATTAGGTTAAATCAGAACCTAAGTTCTAGTCACATACTTCTTGTTATGTACACTATGGAATTTATAGAGCAGATACTTCTTATAACCTCTTCTCGGCATTCATCTGCAGAAACATAGCCAATCAGAGTCAACTCTGGCATAACAGATCCTGAGAAAGGAGGTCAGGCTTTGAGGTAAAGTGCTATTCACTCCTGGGCCAGGCAAGGAGCTCTTTATTCCTGTTCTTATTGGTATCAGTCCCCCTTCCTGGAGCAAGAACAAAGCCAACTGCTCGTGTGAGGTTTATGAATAAATCAGAGGTGAGCCACTTTGAGCGCTGCCCCTGATTTCCTTGTTGACAGTGAGCACTTAAACAGGCTTCTATGACCAGCAACTTCTGGCAATGGTTCCTAATCTGAACCCTGCTTCATTTCAAGAACCAAATCATCCAGTTCCATTTTTTTTTTTTTTTTCCTGCAAGCTTGCACCTCTGAAAGCAGTTTCTTTCCTATCGGTAACAGCTTACCTTTATAATTTCAGAGCAGTCAATCATCATAGAAATAGGAATATATTAAAATTTCTTCCTTCACTTGGGAAAATCCTACCACATAATGAATTATTCTCACGTTAATAGTATGAATTTTTAGATAAGCAGCTAACACAACTAAGGTGTAAACATTTCAAGTAATTTAATGATGTGAACATGAACATACACAAGCACACATACACATTACCTGTACCCTGTAGTTGTGTGACTTTTTCAGGAACTTCAGTGAGTGTCAGTTTCCTTATCTGTTAAACAGCAAGTTTGTGCCATGTCCCTTCTGATTGCAACAATCTATTGCTCTAATATAAAATCCATTCGAATTGCAGTGAAAGACATTTTTCCATATGGAATTTTCAAAGATAGGCTCAACAATTTTTTAAGATTGTAGATTTATTTTCAGAACCTAGATTTCAAGAGAGGAGGCAGAATTTTGTCTGATAATGTACTGAATTTTTCTATGAATGGCTTTCACTACAACTCATTCACTTAACAGAGTTTTTGAATATTGAAGTTTCCCACATGACGTGTCCCTCCCTAAGCACAACAGTTAAACAGACCTTGATGCTGCCCTCATGAAGCCTGCAACTTATTTAAAGAAACTCTTAGAAGTCATGAAAGATGTTAAGATATTAACAATTTTCTTCCAGTGAAGGGTACTATGCCCTTGATTAGTTTTCAATTAATGGTTAAACTAAACAAAATATGTCTCAAACTGTCATGGTCCAGGGACTCTTATAATGACCACAATACACATCACCCACTTTTTTAATGTGTTTGGTACAGAGTCTCACTATGCAACTTGGACTCACAGTGATCCTCCTGTTTTCAGCCTCCCCAACCCTGGGATTAAAGGTATGCACTGCTATTCCCAGTCTCAGTGGCTGGCTCAGTGTACCCGGGGTCAGGGCTGGTGTAGAGATCACCCAATTTTAATAATCAGTTTAATAAGTACTATGAAACAAATATATAGCAATATGAAGCAAAATATCAAACAGAAATTATTAAATTATAATTCAAATATACTAGTATTCACAATAAAATATAAACAATTTTGAGTACACATATGTAGCTTGGATGTATCACCATGAGAATTTAAGAACAAAAACATTTTAAACAAACATAAAAAAATTTAATTTCTAAGTGATCCAAACATATTATTTATATATTTATTAATGCTCAATGTACCTTTCAATTTAGGTAGTCCTATTTGAAATAATGTATTAGCATAAAATGATATAGGACTTTAATCTCCTCAAATACTTAAGCAAGGTGGAGATTCACAATTTGGGTATAAAAAATCCCACAAGAAAATTTAAGAGTTCCATAGATATTATTGAGTGTTCTGTATTTGGGTTAGTTCTCTAGACTAACATAAATTTTGGTCAACAAGGCACCATGTAACAGTACTCATTGTTTTCATGGTAATATCAAAGTATGTTAATGTCTACTGCATAGAAGATATCTCTATGCCATTTAATCTAGTTTTGGAAAATCCTCTAATTCAAAGGCTTTTAAGCAGACTGGGTCAACGACATAACTGAAATAAGCTTTGTGGTCTCTTCTATTATTGTGTTTAATGGACAGTCTGGAATCTTGAGTTCGTTTGGATAGACCAAGGTCTGAATTATTTAAAAACTATTTCTGTCCTAATTTGCTTCATAGAAAATAAAACCCAGAAATGCATTAAATGTCTAGAAGTCGTCAGAACCAAACTAACTTGTGATAATGGAGTCACAGACAGTAATGATGCAGAGGACTAACCACCGAGCAACCCAGATGCCAACTAAGTACCTGTCAGTGAGCAACCACTGAGAAGAAGCCAATCAACTCTTCTTTCTACACTTTAGCCTTACATTGTCCATTACCTCATTCCTATATCCCCTTGTGGAGAAAGTCAACTCTACTCAAACCATTCTATGTAGAATGCTTTTGTTGTTTTTCTTTAGCTGAGCACTACATTCTAACCAGCTGTTATTAAAAAAAAAAAAAAAAAAAAAAAAAAAAAAAAAAAAAAAAAAAAAAAAAAAAAAAAA